>JADRCO010000323.1:0-37808 GCA_021464525.1 Rhizophagus sp. LPA8_4_AMF | reverse complement strand
ATACGGAGATACTGAAAAAACGTATCATGTGAGATACGGAATTGTGCATTTTTCCGTATCTCAAAACGTATCTAGATGTATCTACACGTATCTCTCAGTATACAAAACGTATCTTTCAGTATAAAAAACGTATCTACTTTTTTATAGGAATTGTCAGGTAGTCAAACCACTAAACCACCTTCTAAATGAAGAGGATATTAATATTGATATTAATTTTACTAATTTTACCAAGTTCCATGAGGGATTTGGCTGGTAAACTGGTTTGGATGATCGTCTTTTAGGGATTTTTGTTTTAAATGTAAAAATTCGGCTGGTGAGCCGAGTCCGGATGGTTAACATTTATGGAATTGAAGGGAAATTAGTAAATTTCTAAGAGAAATTTCACATAATAAAGTTAGTAACAATTTTTTAAGTGTTCGGGTTTAACCCGGGTTACACGAGTTAAATTATACTTGGGTCGAGTCAAGGGTCGGGTTATGAAAATATGAGACACGAATATATACGAGTGGTTTATTTTCTTGTTCAGATCGGGTCGAATATATTCTCAAAACCCGAGCCGACTTGACCCGGTAGGAGCCCACTAATAAATAATATATCATTAAAAAAATACATTTTAAAATAAAATAAATGTGTTAAAATATTCACTTTATATATTAAATTGTAGTTATTTTATTAACCGGACGTCATTTATTGTGCTGTCATCTTTTTACTCTACAAATAATACATTTTAAGTACAAATCTAAATAATCCAGTAATTATCATAATCCATAGATAGCACTAAACCAAGAAAGAGAAAAGGAAAAGAGCGAATAAATGTTGATTGATATTTATTTCCTTATAGTATCGTGCGCAATGTAATTGTTTCCAATATCCTAACGTCATTTTGACATTATTTTATAGAAAAATAGAAAAGCAAGTGCTGCGGTTCCACAAATGATGACTCATAATTACAGTATATTGATCATATGAAAAATCAGAAGTATAATTTATCAACTCCGAAACGGTAAGCCTTCAGTTTGTTCTTGTCTTTTTTATAAAAAATAAAATTCCGAAATGATATCATAATTATAATCTATAAATACCAGTTTATAAATTCGCGTCTATATTACATATCAGATATATTTAATTTATGTATACAAGTAATGAGATAGATACTGCGTATCAGTAAAATCGGTGGCTTGTGTTAATTTATGTTTGTATTATAGTATAAATTGGTCAAAAAAAGAATATTGTGATTTTGTAACATACAATACGTCGGGTAGTTGGAAAAAATTTTTCTAATATAAGATTGAGAACAACATTAGTATTTATTTTTACTTTGAAAAGTAAACCCTAAAGCTAAAATTATCATTAGAAACTATTTTTCCGACCTAATTTATTACCTTCATACAGTCAGTACACGTGTATTTTTCTGATAATAACTAAATAATAGCCTTTAGGTTAGTTAGGTTGCTGCTTTTTAATTGATTATGTATTACTTAATCATGATTATACATCCGCAAAGAGTTATTGATATCATCTATACTTTCATATGAAAAGCTTGTACAACAAAAAAATGTATTTATACGGTCCTTTTTCTTTTTTTTTATCACACATCTCTCATTCCTCTATCCTTCGGGAGAAAGACAACCCACTTTTAACTTTTTTTTCACGCAATAAGTCCCTATCTAGGCGTCCCTATCTAGGCATACCATCTAATCCAAGGTCAGGAGCAAACATATATTAACAAGAAAAAAAAACTTGACGTAAAAAAACCATGCTATATATGTACTGTGTTTATGGTGCGGGACTGCTTTCAGACAACATATAGGTAACGAGTTTCACTAACTCTTGGAAACTTGTTTCGTAGGTAAAAACCATATTAGAAATCATCCTGTCAGTATATACGCTTTTGTGATTCTTTTTTACGCGTTTTCTGTCCTGTCAAAGAATTATTACCTTCACATTTGATTTCTTTCAATTTTCTTTTAGGCTGATTAACTGAAATCAATGGAAATGGTACTTTTAAAACCATCAAGATGATGCTAAATTTGGTGTCTACTTACGATAAAGGACAGGCTAGAGCTGTTATTCGAGGCTAAGGTCACATAATTAGGTGGTACGTATAAATTATAATAGTTCGCCGGATGGACGTATGAGTAGGTGTGCACTGCAGGGTTCACTGAAAGTCTTCCGGATGGTGAACTGTTATGATTGACATAGGGGTTTATGTGCTCGTAGTACGTACCATATGCTACTGGCTAGTAGCTATTGCTTTGTGCACAAAGTCGTGGCTACAATGAAGCCACATAGGCGATTCCACAAGCTGATTCATATGGAAGGGCAGGCCGTGGTGCCCGTTGGAAATGACACATATCCCTTATGTCATGTCACTTACTTAGTTGTTGTTATTGAATACTATATGAGACATTTACCATAGATCCTATGATGGCCACATAGGTGTCCTGGGGTTCCCTGCTTAGGCATAATTAACAGGGTGGTAAACCTCATATGGTATGAGGTGATAGTGACTAAAAATTTTGTAAATTTTGTAGGGCTCATTTTTCCTTTAAAATAAGTGTTTGGACAATGGATAGATTGTTGACAATATACCATTAATATGATTGGTTCCCCTTACTAGTTTTCTTACGCATAAACGAAAAAATACCGAGTTCATCACAAAATATTGTACTAAAATTATCCTTTTTGTTTGTTTGTTTGTTTTTTTTTGTGGCAAAACAAATTACCTCAAAACACCAATCGGATTTAATGTTATAGCACACAAAGGAAGAAATAATTGATGATGATCGCGCAAATGTTAAGAACCGAACCTACTGCGGCGGCTGATCAACCTTTGTGCTAGACCCGAAATCGGTTAACCAACAAAATGACTAATGTCAAAGAAATACTGGTATATGACGTCCCAATTCCTGAAACACTACTTACTCATTTTACAGTCTGAGGAAAGCCGATATTTCTTAGCTTGAAAGAAACACCGAAAACACAATCAGTAGGATCAAAATTGAGTTATCAGACTTTCATCTAACCAATTTTCGAGCAAACATCTGGACATCATCGCTCGGTGACTTATGGGAAAGGAAAGAGCGGTTCCCAAACAGCCATTTTGAATGTACCGGATTCAATGACCTTAGTAAGTTTGTAGAGTGATTTCAAACCCATCAATTCCTGTCGTCAACAGAAATAAAAAGTTTCACTCTTATTATTAACGCTCGTGGGACTCACAAGCTGATTGGATATTTTGAGAAATGGGACGACCTACTTAGGTCTTAAAAAGTTTGGTAACTTGGTCTGATAAAGAATTGTCTTAGTGTTGATAAGGATCCCAAATGGTAAAAAAAGCAAGACGAGTTCATCTTGATCGGACGGGCCATCAAGAAAAGATAACCGAAAGATAAGAAGAAAAAGAGAAGACGTCAAGTATCGTAAAACACAACCACAAAACCAAGGGAAAGACTGATAACGTCAGCAAAAAGGAGGGTTTAACGGAGTTTTGATGACAGTGCAGAAGTTGGTGGGATGTTATAGAGATTTCTATTTTCCTTCTTTCTTTCGTGCAGCACAATTTGCGCAAGAAATTTTTTATTTTCCTTTTTAGAAGATCAATCACTTACCCATTTACAACATTCCGCACCTGAAAGTATTTATTAACCTTTTTTAAGTTTTTTCTTGACCAAGGGCCATTTAACCATTTAGTTGAACAAGCAGGCCGAGCCTTATAGCTTAGAATAACGGGCACAGTTTAGTTAACTTTTCGATGATTTATATTACGATACCACTGATCCATTTTGTGTGTGATAGAATATATATACACAGCTACGGTACATTAATTCGTTAACGTAGAAGTATCAGATAGTAATTTTTATTTTTATGTAATCTGACTTATCTGAGATAGGTGGTAACATTAGTTTTTATTTAATTTATTATATTCTGTATATATGATACACAATTGTACGAGTTTAAAATTTTTTTTTCATGTTCTTAATTCATCGTTCTCCACTTTTTCAATAATAAGCTATTATGACAATACTGGAAAAAATTTCTTGACAATTATAGTTAGTGAACTCACGTCAACGTCAAAAAGAATTTTTTTTTTTGGCAAAATCATCGTAAAAATGTAAACGTTTTTTTATTGTGACTTACAAATAAACAAAAGATCAAAAGATTTGTTTATACACTATAGCACAAGGGCGCAGGCTAATTTTTTATTTTTATTTTATTTTTATTTATTTGTTAAAAGAAAGAAAAAAAAGAAAAAAAAAAAAATTTTTTTGTTTATAAAAGATATTATAGTATAATCATAATTTCATTAATTTTAACGAGTTAGTAATCAGCATAACATTTAAGGCATTAAATACATATGTCTCTGGCCAATAATTTTAAAACCATTTTTGAAAAATTGTATTTTCTTTAATATCAATAAGTGTTATATTAAAATGCCCAATAAAATAAGGGAAGATTTATTTGAGATTTGATTTAATATATATAATAAGGTGTATTAATGTATAAAATAAAACTCCCCGCATTAAAGGGGGAATTAGAAGAAATATGTAAAGAGTGTATAATATAAAGTAATAGTGACTATATAAAATTGGCAAGAATTGTGCCAATATATCAAATTGGAATTTAAATAATTAATGAAAATAAGACGATTTGTGCCAATATGGCAAATTGAAAAATTTTCCTTGTGAAAAAATAAAAAAGGGCACGATCTATGGCAACTCAAACCGGAGATTTTCTTATATAAAGAAGAGACACGGTTTGTGCCAATAATTCAAATTGGAAAAATTTTCTATATAATAAAATAAAAAAGGAGGAGATTTTCTTATATAAAGAAAAGACACGTTTTGTGCCAATAATTCAAATTGGAAATTATTTCTATAATAAAATAAAAGCGGACGCCGATCGGTGCCAACCCAAACAGGAGATTTTTCTTATATAAAGAAGAGACACGTTTTGTGCCAATAACTCAAATTGGAAAATTTCCCTTATAATAAAATAAAAAAGGCCACGTTTTGTGCCAATAACTCAAATTGGAAAATTTCCCTTATAATAAATCAAAAAGGCCACGTTTTGTGCCAATAATTCAAATTGGACATTTAAATAGGGGAAATAAAATATAATAAACATATAACAATATTAAAATTTTGAAAAAGGGGACAATCGTTCCTTAACTTTGTTTCACATAAGGTGAAACATCATATGAAACAATAAAATGAATAAATGAAATAAAGAAAAATTAACTGAATTAAAATGTTTTAAAAATAAGTGCATATAATTGATTGATTTAGAAATGCATAAGGGTGTATTGGTCTTAAACAATCATATTTCAAATTTAAATTTTTTATCGAAAAAAAGAATCTAGCGCACATGCGGCCCAAAACATCTAAAAGCATCAAGGACAGTTATTGCCATATAACACTTCAATACGAGACCAAAACTACACTCCTTCCTGATCATATAATATATATATTTAACTTGTCGAGTTGATAAAGCAAAAATAGATATCCAAAGGGCGTACGACAAAAGGTAATAGAAAAAGTATGATAATAAAGTGTGATTCAAGCGAAAAATAATTATATTATTATGTGTAAAGAATTTTTTTGATTTCTGTAAGGCGGATTTTTTTTTTTTTTTTTTGAAAAAAAAGTGGAAAAAAGGGGGAATTCATAAAAAAAATTACCGTATGGTTTCACTTTATATAGGTAATGGATGATCAGCAACATCATTTAATAATGTTATTGTACTAAATGAAGAACAATTTTAGCCGAATAAACATTATAGTGGCTTTTGTTTGATGATAAAGGAAATGTAATTATAAGTGGAAACTTATTAGGGAAAAATAGCCGATAACATTAACCCAATTAAATAACGCCAATACCTCACCCCCTATTTGTTTATTCACACAAAATCAATTTAATTTCTTTATTCAAAAGAAAACAGACTAACCATCTTTGTACAACAAGGCAAAAATGATCATATGATGATTATTGCGGAAGGCAGATCCATACATAAATAATTCTTTTTATTTATACTATTATAAAATTAAATTTAGTAAAGTAAATCATAGAAAATCCATTTTTGAAAAATTTATAGACAATATTACATTGTGTACGTAAATGACGATTAAGTGATAGTTTTAGTTGGATGATAAATTCTAAATAAATCATTAGAGATCCCAAATACATGATTCGACCAGACTGAAACTATGAAAGAATCTTCATATGACCAATTATTTATATAAAATTTAACATGTTTATCTCCATATTTCTTTAAATCAAAGAAAAAAAGGTGATATGATTTAGATTTAGTACAAATATATATATATATACTAATTAAAAAATACATACTGCCGTTGTGTTTACGACGTAATTTCCAGAGCTTTTCGCAATAATATATATTGTGACAATCGAATCGACTATAAAATAAATCGAATACGTTTTAATTTATAAACTTCTTCTATCTCTTTTCCTTCAAAAAGAATTTACTTACGAGAAATATCAGGACATTCTTTAATTGTCCAAGTTACATTTTGTAAAGTCTTGTCTTGATAGTATAATTCATTCGGTGAAATGATATTAATTAAACAAATTTGATCATATGATGACACGTTATAATTTTTACTTAATAAAAGTGTGATTATTAAAATTATTAAAAAATTTGAAAGTGTTAAAAATATGTTGGACAAATGTTTAGTCGGTGAATATTTTTCTTGTTTATTTTCGTTATCATTTTTCGATGGCGAAGTAATTTGTAAAGATGATATTTCCTTTGAATTCTTTGAAGAAAGTGTAGGTGATGATTCTTTTGAAATCGTGGAAGGTCTATCGGATATTTCGCCCATTACGATACCTGGAACAACGTTGAAAATTTCTATTCGTTTAAGTTAAATTTTTTTATTTCTATATAAGTTATATATAAGCTATAAGCCACATTTTGATGCATGTCGAAGCCTCATCTAATGAGATACGTATCACGTGATTATCTATTAAATTGTAGAGATGATCTGTCTATCCGAATAATCCGCCTTAATCCGATCAAAACCCAGATAATGGATAATTCTCTGGATGCATCATCCGTTACGGATAAATCCGGATTAATCTGTCAGATAATCCGATATCCGCATAGTACTATAGTTGATACTTGGTATAAAAGATCGCAATGGCGGAGTCAAAATTTCGCCAACATTATGATTAACTGGTAGTACAATTTAATACAATACGGATGTAGATAAATTTGCGTTTTCAATCCGTGACGGATTATCTACGGCTATTCGAATCGCATCTCTAAATACCAGCTTAAAGGCTTAATTTAAAATAGCAGCACGTACAGGAACAGGGCGGACATCCTCGTATTATCACCGTATTGCCGATCATTTATTCAATCTTATCACATGAAAAAAATACTGTTTATAAGTAATTTTTTTTAGGAATAACTTAGTTTAACTTCGGAATTTGATTATTTAAATAAGAACATTAATAACACTTTTAATACTGGCGATTTTTATTTATTAAATTTCGTGGCATTAATTTATTAAGCCTCGTGACGTTTATTTGTGTAAATTCTCAATTAATAAAAAACCTGTATTATGGACCCAATCGTTGTATTATTTTTGCTGTATATCATATATAATAAAAAGAACATTTGTGCAAAATTTCAAGGTTCGCCCATGCATATTCACTTTCGCCCATCAACTTTTGTCTGGTGATTCCGTATTATCACATTTAAATAATATATTATAACAAATATATTAAATTGTATTATTAAAAGTATATAACAATATTATGTTAAAATAGGATTTTTATAATAATTTTCATAATATTTTTACTAATATTTTAGTAAGTTATTTAAAAAAATTCATGACTTTTTAATAAATTGTTATGTTTGATCAACAAATGATCGGCAAGGTGATATAAAGTATGTCCGCCCTGTTACGTACAGGTATATTAACACAATATTTTAGTAAATAAAATATTACAACAAAAAGAAACGTTAGCAAATATGTTCATCATTTGTAATTTTGCTTGGTACTGTAAATGACTGAAATTATGTATATCTGGCCAATCTCATGTGATTTTCTATGCTGCTCGGGTCAACTTTGAGATATTTCTTTATAAAGTCAACAAAATATATCTAATATACAAAATTTTGAGCTTATATATTAATTTATTAAAATATAATATTCCGCCTCATAAGAAAGGCGTCAAACTTGAGAAATTGTTTCGGGCTTATTGTCGCCGTCAATTTTAGAAATGTGTATTCCTTCTGTTCCTTTTTGCGTACTTAGCTATGCAGTAAAGAAAGAGTCAGCCATATTGGTGGTCGCAATTCTTACTATATAAAGCATTAAATAATTGAATATAGTAAGTGGTAAGAAATTAAGAAACTCGGTTTATTGATTGTATAGGAAATTGCCGAATTATATTTCCATTGTAAAAGTTATGAGTTTTGATAAGATTAAAGATCGTATTTCACATTATAAATTTCGATTGGTAGAAAATTTTGCATATTTGCACGTTGCGGAAAATAAATTAATATATATTTTACAATTCAAGAAAGCTTCATGACTAATTCTGCCACTTTTCAGAGTAACAATGAAATAAAAATAATGAACATTACTATATTCTAGTATATCCTATAAAATAAGTAGATACGTTTTTTCAGTATAATTTCACATGAAAAACGTACCTTGCGAGAAACAGAAAAATGCACAATTCCGTATCTAACAGTATAATAAGAGTACCTAAACGTATCTCTCTCAGTATACAAAAACGTATCTTCAGTATAATAAAAAACGTATCCACTTTTTTTAGGTATGCAACTATTCTAATTATTGTAAAATCAATCCAACCATTATTTTTTCCTTCTTTATCTTTTTAAACTATTTTTTCTCCATTTGAATTCATTTATCATCAAAAAATTGCTAAAGTACTTTAAATCAAATTTTATTAAATGAAATCGTCTAATTTTTAATTACATTCTGTAAGTGAATTTTTTTTTTCAAATAAACTGATTGTCCTAAATTTCTAAGCGTTCTATCACGAATACCACTATTTTAATTAATTTATTTATTTAACATAAGACTTTTCGTTGTAATATACATGTTAAATACAAATAAATGATAATTAAATCAAAATAGTGCTATCTACGGAATTATACAACTCCCTCAAAGGTAGCCGCCTGCCTATTTATAGAGACTGGCCCAAAACTTAGTAATACAATTACTAATTTTTTACATATTAATTTATTATAATATAGGATGCTTGGTTATTACCAATTGCTGTTGAAGATGATGAAATTGAACCTATTGACGAACAACCACCTACTGGACGATCTAGTCAAATGACGCATGACCGAAAATAAGAACATTTTTCAAATCACGTGATGATTTTTTTTTTACCATCAACTTATTTTTGCTTTCATAAAAAATTATAAGCTACTCTATACACTAAATTCCGGGAATGACAAGTTTAATGAGTAACTGATCAAGACCGTAATCCTATAAATCTACTGCTACTATGATAGATTGAGGTACGGTATGTATTCTAGAATTGGAACATTTCAATCATGTGATCTGATTTTAAGCTAATATTAAACGACCTGAAAAAAAACTCGAACCGAGAAAGAATAAAACTATTTACAGTTAAAGATAAATGAGAAGAAAAAAAAAAGAAAATACGAAAAAACCAAAATTATATAAATCCATAACATTATTATAAAACAATAAAAATTGAAAATAAGAAAATGAGATAATCAGGAGCCCGCGTGTATAATTTTACTCGACGCGAAGATTAAATAATCTCGCGATTTAATTCTAATAAAATTGGAGTCAGGTGACTGGTCCGGTGTATCATAAGGTAATTGTGGTAAATTAACATCCGGTGCAACCGCACGTGATTTAAAGAGTTATTAGAATTAGGAGAAAATTACATAACATATTAACAATAGTTTCTTATTTATGTACATTAATACAATTAAAATATTGTAATAAAGATTTACATAAATTAAAATAAGTAAAAAATTACAATAGATCATGTCAAAGTTATCATACTTTCAAAATTTTAAATCATCAGAAAAATCTCGGTAATACTGTATTATAGAAAAATAAATATAAGATTATATCACGTGATTTGCATAAAGTACGGAATGTAAGGTGACAAAATTCACATTACGTTCCATGCCTTATATATTACTTGTGCACATTATTTATAAGGGGAGTAACGCAAGGTGGATAAAGCTCATCTTGCGTTCCGTGCCTTATAAATGGAGAATAACGTAGATTGAGTAATTTATGTCGTTACTCAATTGGTCAATCTATGTTACTCACTTTCTACCCCCCGTAAAACTCTTGTAAATCTCTATTGTTAAAGTATTCGCTTTTGGATTATTTAAGAAACTAATAAAAGTAGCACAATCCGCCGTGGATTTTGAACACTTCCGGATATTAGAATCTACTGGGCCAATATTAGCCCACAATGGAGTTAAAGTCGCCGAGGGTAAAATAGTGGAATAGGTTTAATATTGATATCACCTGAATGAACCTTGACTTTTACAAATCCAATGTTGAAGATTTTAAAGTTACTAAATATTTCATTAACCTCCAAATAAGGTAGTTCTTAATATTCAACAGTTTTCGGTCTGATACCGAGATCTTCAAATATAAATCGATGAAATTTTGTGGATCGGTATTAATAGTGATTTTACAATTATTTTTAGCTACCATAATCACCGTTAGGATAGCCATCGTTTCTGCTTTATATGAAGAAGGATTGAAAACTGTGGAGCCATAAAAACCTTGTGATAGTAACGGATTCTGAGATAAAGTGTCGTGCCAACCAAATCCCATAGTACAATTATAAGGTGTAATATTTTCACTGTACCATCCGTGTAAACGTTCAATTGATCATAATTACAAGTTGCTTTTGCTAGTTAATTATGATAAAAGCGCTATACTTTCATGATTTCCTATCAAGCATTTGTCAATATATATCTATTAGGCATTAGCTATATTGATATTATCGACTGGAACAAGAAATAATATTTGAGGCGTCGTTTCACTTTATTTTGTTCCTTCTTGAAGTTAGTTAAAATCTTCTATTTCTCTACGTTGACTTTAATCTGCGCAAATTCATAAAATTCAATAGCGATTGTTAAATTATTTCCAATTGATCAAATGACGCGCTAATCCATGTAGTATCATCCAGATATCTTACCAACTTTGCTTGGTATTTAATAGGAACATCTAATGACGGATTATTAATGTCTTTAATTTGAGTAGCCGTGACCGAGATTTTTGATTAAATTGGGACCACTATATTAATTTTTATATTTCAATAACGGGAGCACTAGTCACGTGCTTATTGCGGCCGTTATACTGATTTTTCAAATCTTTAGGTAACACTTGAAATGGTGTGACAGGACCCCGAAATATATATGTAGGGGTAGGGTGCACTATTGCGTCGCCACCATAGAGAAAAAAAATGAAGTTAGGTTTGGATTTGCGTACACAGTGAGGATTTTTTAGTTGATGTCAAGTTACCAGATCGCGTATTTTAACCAGTTTTTATTTTAAGTAAAGGGGTCGATTTGCGTATTTTTAGAACAAATTTGGCAGATCATATACATATATACTATTTATATCACCTTTAAATAAATTATTTATATAAACTTTAAATTAAACTATTTATATCAAATTTAAATAAACTATTTATACGATTACTTGATTTGCACAATTTTTTATGCAAGATATATCGTAGATTCATCTCTTTTTTTCTATTCAGTAAAAAAATATTTTTTTTAAAAAATTTTTATATTAAATATGCCAGGTTGGAAACATAGTTTTGAACGACTTTCAAAACATAAATATGTTGCATATATTATACATCCCAAGAAAGTAGTATGCATTTGTGGGAAAAAAATAAAACTTAACCGAAAGTGGGAAGAGGATTATCTTGACCGTCATGTTCGTCGTTCTGGATGTAAAGCAGACGAAGGACAAAGAACAATTTACAACTGGTTTCATCCAAAACAAGTAGAGCAAGTTGAAGAGGAGGAAGAGTATGATTCTGATGTATATGACAATATGGATGAAGATGATTTGATACGAATTGATGATGAAATAAATGAAAATAATCAAAATGAAGAACTTCCTGCTATTAATATTGAAGAAATATCTGATAATACGAAAAATACTAATAAAAAAAGAAGGTTAGTTTGTCTTGGCCTCCAGTCAACAGAAATATTGAAATATATCAAGCGAACTCCTGCACAATTTGGTGGAAGTCGTCGTATTGAAGTTGTTGCGCAGGAACTCTTTCCAAATTTATTCTTACATAATAATTTTAGTAGGAAAAAATTGAATCATAAGCAAAAAAGGCAGTTAAATCGTGCACTTTTTGCAGAATCTGTATGGAAAGTTGATCGTGCAAGTATGTATTTTTATTTTATTTAATGAAAAATGATTTACATTATTTTTTAAATTACATATTTTGTTCATTATAAGGTAATGCAGTACGTGCAAAAATTTGTACTGGAGTGGCTGAGAATGGAAATTTATGCAATGAGTGCTCTTTTATTCGATACAACAAAATTTTACGTAATAAAATAGTTCGTCCTTTACCATTACCTAGCAATATTAAATTTACTCCAAAGCATTATTGGGAAGATAATCCTTTAAAACGATATTTGCAAAATTGTGATCTACGTGATATTTGGAACACACTTAATAATGAATCTGAAAATCAACTAGAAAATCCATGGGTAATGCTCGCTGATAAGGCTATGAAAGGTGCATTTACAGATATGCCAGTTTTTGCTGGTCTCTGTGAAGTTATGAGCGATGCAGTTGAGCGTAAGATGAAAAATAAATCCAAAAAAAATTTAAAGTACAGTGATGAATTTACTAATTTTCTAACAATATTGGGAGGAATTAGTTCAAGAGCTTTGGATTTATTTCGGCAAAATTTGGAAGGACGCTCAATTCAATCAATTAGGTATAATTTATTAAAATTACAATTAATTAAATTATAAATATAAAATTCTAATTTATATTTGATTAATTTCCAATAGACAAATAAGAAGAAATAATGAAGATTATTTAACTAATCCAGAACTATGTTATGAAAATGTAGCACGATTTAAGAGGCTAATTGATACAATTAATTACAATGGGCCAATTTCGGCCATGACTGACAATACAAAACTCAAGCTACGATTACGATATTCTTCCAATCTTGGTTGCATTGTTGGATCAATTTTATCAAAAGAAGAAACAAAGATTGACGTATATAATGATATACCAAGAATTATTGACAAAATTAAATTAGAAAATGGAATGGCAAAAAACGTTCGTGCATATATTTTGCAAGTAAGAATTTAATTTATTTTAATTGTTTAACATTTATTATTTTAATGTTTATTGTTCTAATATATTTATAAAACAGATACCATTGCCTGCATTTCCTCCAGTAGTTATCGCATTAATTCCAAATAAAGGAGCTGAAACCACAGATATGATTTTACAATTACACAAACAATTAATTTTGGAAATTGCGCCACGACTTGGTCTTCATTTACTTTCTTTGGGATCTGATGGTGCTATAACAGAATATCAAGCTCAACGATCAATTCTTGATATTCAAACAAATGAGAAAATAATAATTAAAATACCCAAATTAAATATTAATTTTTTTTGTCCAATTTTTGATAATGTTGGTCCTGTAATACCTGTTCAGGACCCAAAACATGCCAAGAAAACAGCTAGAAATGCCATAATGTCTGGAGCGCGATTATTAACATTTGGCAACTCTTCCGCCCAATTTGATAATTTTTTACAACTTATCAATAAGCCCAACTCTATTTTATATAAAAATGATGTCATCAAACTAGACCGTCAAGATGATGCAGCAGCCTATCGTTCATTTTGTTCTTCAAACTTTCGCCAATGTCTAACAACCGATTATCAAATTAAAATTGGAATGGAAGGATTTGCAATTTATATCTTTGTAATAGGTAAATATTACTATAGAGTATTTATTAATTGTAATTTTATTTAAATTTTATTTAATAATTTATTTAATTTAATATAAAGGTGAAATCATGGATAGTTATTTAAATCGTAACATTTCACCACTTGAACGAATCAGAATGGCCATGACTGGTTATTTCTTTATCCAATTATGGCGTATTCATATAGAAATTCTATCACAAAAATATCCTAACTTTATTTCTTTACGACAAAACTTTTTAGCAAATCAAACATTTGCTATTTTTATCTCTCTTTGTGAATCATTAGTATTACTAGTTAAGGCACACCGGGAATATTATCCACAAATACCATTTTTACCTTGGTATCACGGATCTGAGTCTGTTGAGCACTTTTTTGGCATTGCGCGTCAATTAAATCCAGATTTTGACTTTGCGGATTTAATCCAAATGCTTCCTAAAATATCACAATTTAACAAAGCTTTAAGATCAAAAAAATTATCTTTTGTCCAAGAAAAAACTGTGCGTCAAGGTAAATATTTATTATTTATAATTAAATAATTTTATTAATACACACTTCTAATTTTTGATATTAAATATATTGAATAGGTTATCATTTTGACTATAACCCTGGTAATCTAGAAGAATCAACGTTAGAAATATTGAGATTATGGCCAACGGATGAACAAATTTTACAAACAATAAAGCATTCACACCATCTAGCTTGTGAGCTTTCTGAATTTCTTAAAATGATTCAACCTGCAGATATTACTATTGAACGAAATCTACATATTTCAATTGGTGTACATGAAAAAGAAGTTTCAAATTCAAAAAATCAAAATCAAAGTAATGAGGAACAAAATGAAAACATTGAATCTGATTTAACTGCAGCATTAACGGAGGCTTCTCAGGAAATGAAACGTGTATCAACAGAGGAATGTGACGAAGAGAATTTATCAATTTTTTTTCAAGAAGGGTCTTCGCAACTAAATAAAATTAATCAAGTTTCTGAGGATCTATCTGTTTTATATAACGGAGACAGCAGTAAGTCATATATTCTGTAATTATTGTAATACTAATATAGCTTAATTCACTTTCAATTATCATTTATTAATATTTCATATACTGTAGTTGATCTTGGATTTCAATATAGTTTTGATGATAAATTGGATTTTGAAATCCTATTTCACCAACGGCAAAGGCATGAAGCATATAGTTCAAAACCACTTGAAAGAAAATTTAGAACAGTCTCTTCAAGACCGGATACTTCAGCCACCATTCAACCAAATAAAGCTAGTCATTTTGTTGCCTATTTTACTAAAAATGAAAATCCAGAGCAACGATTTGTCACACAACGCGAAAAACGTTGGAAAGAAAATAGGAAAAATGTATCAATTACTTTAGCTCAGCTTCATGCTAAAGAATTGGAACAATCAATAAAAAAGAAAAATTTAAATAAGAAAAAAGTACTACATTCTCTTATCCAAAGCAAGTATATTTTATTAATTATTCATTTTTGATTTACAGTTAAAAATACTAATTTATTATATCATTAATTTATTATTTTAAAGTTCCAAATATTGAAAATGCAAACATCTCAAAAGATTTTCCGTTACTTAAAGGAGATTATGTATTTGTTATATATGGTGATCAAATGTGTGTGGCAAGAGTTATTGCAATTTACTTCGAGGCGTATGGTAATCATTGCAATACTGACGAAGCAATAACAGACCTAAATGATATATCTTACATATCTTTACATGTTTATATTCCAATTCATCATTTATTTAGTGATTTAACTAGTGAAGGATGCAATCTTTTAACCCATCATCTCGCTTCTAATATTATTTACCATATCGGACCAACTAATGTATCAGTTGAAGAAAATGTATTAAAATTGTTAGGAAATGAAAAGAAATACTATTATGAATACTTTGGTCGAAAGGATGTAATTGAAACAATATAATAAAATTACAATAAAGATTTTTCAAACAATACGATAAAAAAAAAATTATTTTTAATAAATATACGCGCAGAAATAAACAATATATAAATCACATGATTGAAGGTCAGGAGACCAGTTTGCTTATTTTTTGCAATTATCTGGGGTTACGTGCCAATTTTGCGTACTGATCTTATAAAAGACCCCTGCGTACAGCTCTTAATAAAATTTTCAAAAGTCACCTTACCCCTATATATATATTTCGGGGTCCTGGTGTGACTAACAACGAAGCTCTCAAGTTCATCTCACAAAAAACAGTACATTTCCACTCAAAACTTGAATAATCATTTATTATTATTAGCAAATTTTTAACGTACGTATTTTTTCAATCATCAATTTCCAAAAAACGCCGTTTATTAATAGTTTAGCCCTTAAACAAAGACTTTCGTCCAACACTTCTAACAATAGAAAAACTAAAACATGTTAAGTTCTCCTATCAACGTTATAATATATACGTAGGATTTTATTTTTCCTGTAGTACACTTAGTCATAACCCTGCTGCGTCAGTTTTATCGCATAATCTAACCGTCATAGAGGTTTATTTTATAAACCTGCTACACCTTTTCAGAAACAAGTGGCGTCGAGCTACAAAGATCAAATGGATATGAATGTCAGCAAACCTAAAGAAATCCACACAATCGATATGGTGTCAATTATACCATTACTATCTGCAAATACAAACATCCTCCATCAATCAAGGACGTAAAATGGCCTTTACTCGATCATGCAATCAAGAAACACAAAGGTGTCTATTACAAAGAATACAAGAACTTAGTTAGAATCAATAAGCAGTTAGAAAGATGGAGTCGTGTTACACGTTTACAATTAAAAAAAGAAGAATATTCTCCTTTTCTATATACTACTCCACAAGCCACGAAAAAAAATGCTTTTATTCTGAAACAAATTTAACATATTCCCTATAATTTTATTATTTTACATCAACCCCCTTTATCATGTGAAGAAAAACGTTTAAAACGGAAAGTTAAAAATTTCAAAAAATGTATAGTCGCTGGACACGACGGCTACAAACCAAACCTTCATAATCATCGCAGCAAACGGCATAACGTAAACCCAAGCCAAACCATAAGAAAGTTACAGTTTTTGATCGATTAAGCACAAGCCCGCATGGAAGAAATTTATGGATATGTTGACTTGCACGCCTTTGAACAGGGTCGAATAATAGAAAATATTAACGTCCGCACGGACGAATCTAACGTTATGTATATTTCTGATCAAGATTTAGCAATCCTTCAAGATCGCAACGTTTATTTGCGAAAAATCAAGAAAAAGCAGAGTCATCAACAACACCCGTCGTCATGTCCCATGAAGTTCCTTGACACCCAACACAATGAAATATAGCGTAAATCTAAACGACAAAAGGCCTCCGATTCGGAAGATACCATGATCATTGACTATCCGTCGACGCCTGCGATAGAACATTAATTTTTCGTTGACTTTAGCACAAAGTTATTATGTAACTACAATACAATTGCCCAATTGTAAATCATCCCGTACCTGGCAGTATTTACGTACGACACATTTATGTGAAAGAATAATACGGGTAAATTCTATGTTTTATTTAGTTATGATCCCTAATTTTTTACTGGTTCCCCATTGGTGTGATACTGCTACAGCAACAACGTTTACTGTTAGTTAGAACGTTATTACTGAAGGGTGGGTCTCATTTTGGGATTTGCATTTCTTGTCAAATTTGTTTTCTAATTTCATGTAATTATTACCACTGTAATTTAGTCGCTGTATTTGGCAGAGTGCTACTCTTTTAAAATAAACTAAAATAAAAATTAACACTTGAAATGGTAATAATGGGAGACCATGAGAGGAAATCATTTACTTTTAAGAAGATACTCCGATTTTTTTTGCTTTCCTTTAGAAATGGCTTCTTAGATCGAAATTTGGCTGTACGTTATATGTACGTCATATAATGGCAACAATGGCTTCAGCCAAATTTACATGATGTATTGTATATTCATGTACGGTGTATGCATGATTTGATGTTATAGAAAAAGAATATCGTGGTTAATGTCATTCTATTCTGGCACATTTGTGAATAAATGGAATAGTATAAAATTATAAAACCAAATGTGCTTGATGATGCGATCATATTTAACTCAGTAATTTGAACAAATGCCAAGATTTTAAGTAGTACGTTCGTACGGGCCGAGATAGGTTGGGTTTAAAGACGTTTGAGCTTAATACATATGTACAATATGTTGTGTGTTATGACGTCGGCCTACATTATCGGCCTAAAATCATAACGCCTTAAGTGGCTTGGCCAGCATTACTAGGCCAGCCGTCATCAGCTGTTCAGACGCAAAGCATAAAAATCACTAGTAAAGCTAAAATTTAGCAGCGAAAAAAATTTAAAAACTTTAATATCGTGGCTTGATGATATTTAACAAATATATATGTACACACTACTAGACTACTAGTAGTCAATCAAAGCGTCAAGACCATTATTATAATTAATTTTAGTAAACTATGTAATGAAACGAAATTGCAAGATTGAGGTGTGATACACAAAATTGATCGGAACGGCTTTCATGGAACTTACCAATCACGTAGTAGAAAATCTGAAGATATTTGGAAAAGACTTTCACAGTGAATAGCAAGTTAAAATTTATATAATGTACGTATTAATCAATTAACGAACAAAATATTAACAATCATTTAACCAACAAATAACTTCTTTGTAACGGAATTCACTTTTGTACATTTTTTCTCCCATGAGATGTCTGAAGACTGAAGGACATCCAATGTATAATTATTAAATTAAGAATTTCTGCTATTTCTACTCCCATGTTATAAAATATTAAACAAGAGTGATTCTCAAACATCTTTGTAGAATATGACTAAATGTCATTGATGGTGCTTGTCATAACTGGCAACTTTTTACCAGACTAATTTTTAAATTTTCTTATATTAAATAATTAACTGCACCTATTAAAAAGACTTTTTAGAATTTTGTGTTATTTTATTAAATTTTATGTTCGGTGTTTTTATCTTTGGCTAATATTATAGACCTGTAATGAATGGATAGTATGACAAATATAACATAATAATGTAAAATGATAAATTAAATTAAAAAGAAACAAAATTAATACTAATGTTTCAATTAGAAATTTGCAATTTTCATAAACGAACTAAGGACTAAAGTTCCCTCAGATTTAAATTTTTACATGTGTATTTTCCATTTTTACTTCTTTCTATCATACCTTATAATTCATTACAATTGTTCCAAAGTATAAGTTATCAAATTATTTCAGTATTTTTCTTCGGCACACGGACTTGAATTACATAATCTAATAATATATTGTATCGTTACTAGCTATTCATGCATTATCAGTCGTATCTTGTCCAGATAATTTTTTATACCATGTAAATGCTTTAATTTCATCTTTTTCAACGCCTATCCCATATTGATAACATTTTCCCAAATTATATTGTGCTAGTGTATTTTCATTTTTTGCTGCTTTTTGATACCAATAAAATGCTTTTTTGAAATCTTTTTCTACGCCTATACCATTTTCATAAAATACGCCTAAGCTATTTTGTGCTTCGCTAAATTCTTTTCCAGCCAAATTTTTATACAATTCAAATGCTTTAATCTCATCTTTTTCACTACCTATTTCATGTTCATAACATTGTGCTAAATTATATTGTGCTAGTGTATTTCCATTTTCTGATGCTTTTTGATACCAATAAAATGCTTCTTTTAAATCTTTTTCAGTGCCCATACCATTTTCATAAAATGTTCCCAAACTATTTTGTGCATCACTATATTCTTGTTCAGCTGATTTTTTATACCACTCAAATGCTTTAATATCATCTTTTTCAATGCCATTTCCATGTTGATAGCATCGACCTAAATTATGCTGAGCAAATTTATTTCCATTTTCTGCTGCTTTTTGATACCAATAAAATGCTTCTTTCAAATCTTTTTCTACACCTATACCATTTCTATAAAATAATCCTAAACTATATTGTGCATCACTATATTCTTGTTCAGCTGAGTATATATACCACTCAAATGCTTTAATTTCATCTTTTTTAGTACCATTTCCATATTGGTAACATTGTCCCAAATTATATTGAGCAAATTTATTTCCATTTTCTGCTGCTTTTTGATACCAACAAACTGCCTTTTCTAAATCTTTCTCTACACCTAAACCATTACCATAAAATATTCCTAAACTATATTGTGCATCACTATATTCTTGTTCAGCTGATTTTTTATACCATTCAAATGCTTTAATTTCATCCTTTTTAACACCTATTTCATATTCATAACATTCTCCTAAATAATATTGAGCAAATTTATTTCCATTTTCTGCTGCTTTTTGATACCAATAAAATGCTTTTTTTAAATCCTTTTCTATGCAAATACCATTTTCATAAAAAATTCCTAAATTATATTGTGCACCCTTATAACCTTGTTCAGCTGACTTTTTAAACCATTCAAATGCTTTA
Organism: Rhizophagus sp. LPA8_4_AMF; assembly: GCA_021464525.1. Classification (NCBI taxonomy): domain Eukaryota; kingdom Fungi; phylum Glomeromycota; class Glomeromycetes; order Glomerales; family Glomeraceae; genus Rhizophagus; species Rhizophagus sp. LPA8_4_AMF. The sequence goes on along the minus strand of JADRCO010000323.1, from coordinate 17,338 downwards.
TTTTCATCTTTTTCAATAACTTTTCCTTTTATATAACATTGTCCTAAATTATATTGTGCAAATTTATTTCCATTTTTTGCTGCTTTTTTATACCAATAAAATGCTTTTTCTAAATCTTTTTCTATGCCTATACCATTTTTGTAAAAAATTCCTAAACTATTTTGTGCATCACTATATTCTTGTTCAGCTGATTTTTCAAACCATTTAAACGCTTTAATTTCATCTTTTTCAATACCTTTTCCATTTTCATATAATAATCCTAAATTATATTGTGCAACTTTATTACCATTATTAGCTGCCTTTTGATACCAATAAAATGCTTTCTCTCTGTCTTTCTCTATGCCTATACCATTTTCATAAAATATGCCTAAACTACTTTGTGCATCACTATATTCTTGTTCAGCTGATTTTTTAAACCATTCAAATGCTTTAATTTCTTCCTTTTCATTTCCATTTATATAATATAAGCCTAAATTATATTGAGCAAATTTGTTTCCATTTTCTGCTGCTTTTTGATACCAATAAAATGCTTTTTCCATATTTTTTTCTATACCTATACCTTTTTCATAAAAAATTCCTAGATTATTCTGTGAACCACTATAATCTTGTTCAGCTGATTTCATAAACCATTCATATGCTTTAATTTTATTTTTCTTAAAGCCTTTTCCACTTATATGATAATATAGGCCTAAATTGTATTGTGCAAATTTATTTCCATTTTCTGCTGCCTTTTGATACCAATAAAATGCCTTTTCTAAATCTTTCTCTATACCTATGCCATTTTCATAAAATATGCCTAAACTATTTTGTGCTTCATTACAATCTTGTTCAGCTGATTTTTTATACCATTCAAATGCTTTAAATATATCCATTTCAATACCATCTCCATTTTTATATAATAACCCTAAATTATATTGTGCAAATTCATGTCCATTTTCTGCTGCTTTTTGATACCAATATATTTCTTTCTCTAAATCTTTTTCTACACCTATACCAATTCCATAACAAATTCCTAAATTATATTGTGCAAATTTACTTCCATTTTCTGCTGATCTTTGAATCCAATAAAATGCTTTTCCCAAATCTTTTCCTATACCAATACCATTTTTATAAAGAATTCCTATACTATTTTGTGCTTCATTATACTCTTGTTCAGCTGATTTTTCATACCATTCAAATGCTTTAATTACATTCTTCTTAATACCAATTCCATCTTCATAACAGAGACCTAAATTGTATTGTGCAAATTTGTGTCCATTAATAGCAGCTTTTTGATACCAATGAAATGCTTTTTCTAGATCTTTTTCTGTACCTATACCATTTTCAAAACAGACACCTAAACTATTTTGTGCATCACTACTATATTCTTGTTTATCTGATTTTTTATACCATTCTTCATACTCTTTAATTTTATCCTTTTCAATATTATTAATATTTAAATTAAATTGCTCAATTTTATTTTCATTTTCAGCTGATTTTTTATATTGATAATTTGCTTTTTCTAAATTTTCTATATTTGTATCACAAATATTTAAATTATTTTGTGCTTCACTACTATATTCTTGTTCAGCTAATTTTTTATGCAAACCAAATTTATTGATTTTATTCTTTTCAATACCATTTATATTTAAATTAAATTGTTCAATTTTGTTTTCATCTTCCACATATTTTTGATAATGATAATTTGATTTTTCCAAACTTTTTTCTGTATTTATATCACTTTTATAAGAAAATCTAGGTTCACTTTGTGCATCATTATCTGCTTGTTTAACCAATATTTTATACAATTCACCTTCATCTCTTTCAATACCATCTTTATATTTGTAGCATTCATCTAAATTATATTGTGCATCTTTATTTCCATTTTCTACTGATTTTTTATACCAACAAATTGCTTTTTCTATATCTTTCTCAATGCCTATAGCATTTTCATAAAAAATTCCTAAATTATTTTGTGCAATATCATTTCCATTCTCTGCTGATTTTTGATACCAATAAAATGCTTTTTCCAAATCTTTTTCTATACCTATACCATTTTTATAAAAAAATCCTAAATTATTTTGTGCACCACTAAATTCTTGTTTAGCAGATTTTTCAAACAATTCAAATGCTTTAATTTCATCCTTTTCAATACCATTTCCATATTGGTAACATCGTCCTAAATTATATTGTGCAAATTTATTTTCATCTTCTGCTGCTTTTCGATACCAATAAAGTGCTTTTTCTAAATCTTTTTCTACACCAATACCATTTTTATAAAAAAATCCTAAATCATTTTGTGCATCACTATATCCTTGTTTAGCAGATTTTTCAATCAATTCAAATGCTTTGATTTCATCCATTTCAGTACCATCTCCATATTGGTAACATTGTCCTAAATTATATTGTGCAACTTTGTTTTCACTTTCTGCTGCTTTTTGATACCAATAAATTGCTTTTTTTAAATCTTTTTCTATACCCATACCATTTCTATAACAAATAGCTAAATTACACTGTGCATAATTATATCCTTGCTCGGCTGATTTTTGATACCAACTGAATGCTTTGATTTCATCTTTTTCAATACCATCTCCATTTTCATACAATAATCCTAAATTGCATTGTGCAAATTTATTTCCATTCTCTGCCGCTTTTTGATACCAATAAAATGCTTTTTTAAAATCTTTTTCTATACCTATACCATTGTCATAAAAGTATCCAAGCTTATTTTGTGCGTCATCATGATCTTGTTTAGCTGACTTTTTACACCACTTGAATGCTTTGATTTCATCCTTTTCAATACCATTCCCATATTGATAATATTGTCCTAAATTATATTGCGCTAATTTATTTCCATTTTCTGCTGCTTTTTGATACCAATAAAACGATTTTTTTAAGTCTTTTTCTATACCTATACCGTTACAATAAAAAAATCCTAAACTATTTTGTGCTTCACTATATTCTCGTACAGCCAATTTTTCAAATAATTCAAATGCTTTAATTTCGTCCTTTTCAATACCATCTCCATATTGATAACATTGTCCTAAATTATATTGAGCAAGTTTATTTCCATTTTCTGCTGCTTTTTGATACCAATAAAAAGCTTCTTTCAAATCTTGTTCTACACCTATACCATTATAATAAAAGTATCCAAGCTTATATTGTGCATCATCATGTTCTTGTTCAGCTGATTTTTGATACCAATTGAATGCTTTGATATCATCTTTTTCAACACCATCTCCATTTTCATATACTAATCCTAAATTATATTGTGCAGATTTATTTCCATTCTCTGCTGCTTTTTGATACCAATAAAATGCTTTTTTTAAATCTTTTTCTATACCTATACCAATATTATAAAAATATCCAAGCTTATTTTGTGCATCACTATGTTCTTGTTTAGCTGATTTTTTACACCAGTTGAATGCTTTAATTTCATCCCTTTCAATACCTTTCCCATATCGATAACATAGTACCAAATTATACTGTGCAAATTTATTTCCATTTTCTGCCGATTTGTGGTACCAATAAAACGCCTCTTCTAAATCTTTTTTTATACCTATACCATTTTCAAAAAAACATCCAAGCATATTTTGTGCGTCATTGTATCCTTGTTCAGCTGATTTATTACACCATTCAAATGCTTTAATTTTATCTTCTTCAATACCATTTCCATATTTATAGCATTGTCCTAAATTATATTGTGCAAATTTATTTCCATTTTCTGCTGCTTTTTGATACCAATAAAATGATTTTCCTAAATCTTTTCCTATGCCTACACCATTTTTATAGCAAATTCCCAAATTATATTGTGCATCATCAAATCCTTGTTCAGCAGATTTTTCAAACCATTCAAATGCTTTAATTTCATCTTTTTCAATGCCTATTTCAAATTTATAGCATAGTGCTAAATTAAATTGTGCAAATTTATTTCCAGTTGCTGCTGATTTTTGATACCAATTAAATGCTTTTTTTAAATCTTTTTCCACGCCTATACCATCTTCATAAAAAATTCCTAAGCTATTTTGTGCAACATTGTTCCCATTTTCTGCTGATTCTTGATACCAATAAAATGCTTTTTTTAAATCTTTTTCTATGCCTATACCATCTTCATAAAATATTCCTAAACTATATTGTGCATTACTATATTCTTGTTCAGCTGATTTCTTATATAATTCAAATGCCTTAACTACATCTTTTTCAATACCTTTTCCATATTGGTAACATTGTCCCAAATTATATTGTGCATATTTGTTCCCATTTTCTGCTGCTTTTTGATACCAATAAACTGCTTTTATTAAGTCTTTTTCTACACCTATTCCATTCTCATAACAAGTACCTAAACTATTTTGTACTTCACTCTTATGCTCTTGCTCGGCTGATTTTTTAAACCATTCAAATTCTTTAATTTTATCTTTTTCAACACCATTATTATTTAAACTAAGTTGTTCAATTTCATTTTCATTTTCTGCTGATTTCTGATGCTGATCAGTTGCTTTTTCTAAATCTTTTCCCGCACTTCTAACATTTTCAGGTTCACTTTGTACTTGTTTAGCCGATTTTTTGTACAATTTAAATGTTTTATTTTCATCCTCTTCAAACCCATCTCCATATTTATCCAAATTATATTGTGCGTCTTTATTTTTTGCTGATTCTTTATACCAATAAAATGCTTTTTCTAAATCTTTTTCTATACCTATGCCATTTTCATAACAAATTCCTAAATTATTTTGTGCTCCATCATTTCCATTTTCTGCCGATTTTTGATACCAATAAAATGCTTTATTTAAGTCTTTTTCTATACCTATACCATTTTCATAACAATTTCCTAAATTATTTTGTGCAACATCATTTCCATATTCTGCCGATTTTTGATACCAATAAAATGCTTTATTTAAGTCTTTTTCTATACCTATACCATTTTCATAATATATTCCTAAACTATTTTGTGCAACTTTGTTTCCACTTTCTGCTGCTTTTTGGTACCAATAAAATGCTTTGTTTAAGTCTTTTTCTATACCTATACCATTTTCATAACAATTTCCTAAACTATTTTGTGCATCACTATATTCCAATTCAGCTGATTTTTTATACCATTCAAACGCCTTAATTTCATTTTTTTCAACACCTTCACCATATTGATAACTTAAGCCTAAATTATATAGTGCAAACGTATTTCCATTTTCTGCTGCCTTTTGATACCAATAAAATGCTTTTTTTGAATCTTTTTCTACGCCTATACCATTTTTAAGAAAAATTCCTAAACTATATTGTGCATCACTATATTCTTGTTCAGCCGAATTTATATACCACTCGAATGCTTTAATTTCATCTTTTTCAATACCATTCCCATATTCATAACATTGACCTAAATTATATTGTCCAAATTTATTTCCATTCTCCGCTGATTTTTGATACCAATAAAATGCTCTTTCTAAATCTTTTTCTATTCCTATACCATTATTATAAAAGTATCCAAGCTTATTTTGTGCATCATTATGTTCTTGTTCAGCTGATTTTTTATACCATTCAAATGCTTTAATTTCATCCTTTTCAATATTATTTCCATATTGATAACATATACCTAAATTATATTGAGCGATTCTATCTCCATTTTCTGCTGCCATTTCATACCAATTAATTTTTTGCATTAAACCACTTGAATTTGTAGTTTTATTATTTAATTCTTTTGAATCATTATCATTTGTTACCGATAATTTATTTTTTTCACTAGTAGTTTCATTAGTACTATATAAAATATGTTTTTCTTGCAAAGAAATTAATTTAAGAGATGAAAAAAGCTCATGTATATTTGGACGTTCATTTGGTTCATATTTCCAACATTCTAATTTAAATATATAATTAGAATAATTTAAAATTAGTTTCTGTCTAAATAAAAACATTTATTAATATGTTATAATAAAATATTATTTATAAAACTTACTCGTGTATAAGTCACTATATACGATAGGTGTACCAACAACAATTTCTTCTCTTTTTCCTCCTTGTATAGCTAAGATTAAACTTATGTCATGTTCCAAATTTTCAAATGGTTGACGACCACTTGAAATTTGCCACATAATAACTCCAATACTATATATATCGGATTTTTTATTTAATTTAAAATCATTATTAAAAGTTTTCGGGTCTATATAAGGTAGTACTCCAAATATATTTGATCTACTACCTGATGCTTCAGCAATTTTTTTTGATAAACCAAAGTCTGCCAACTTAATATTTTTCTGATGTACAAGTACATTATTTGGATGCTATATATAAAAATTAAATGAATTAATTTTGTTTGAATAAATAAATTAGATAAATTAATAATTAATAAAGTTAATATATTACCAAATCACGATGAATGACATTACGTTCATGTAAACATAATATAGCATCTGTTAATTGTAATGCTAAACAAAATTTATCTTCCCATTCAAGTTCATTAAAATTTTCGTTTAGGTAGGTTTTTAATGTACCATTATCAGCATATTCCAAAACTAAAGCATAATTTTCTAAATAAAAAATTTTTATTATATATTTTTAAAATATTTTATTAACATAAATTTAAGAATTAATTTTTTTATTCTTACCAGTTTCTGTTTTTGTGATTCCATAAAATTTTATTATATTCGCATTAAAATGAACATCCCGATGTAATTTTAACTGTAATTATAATAAAGTAAAACAAAATTAGAAGATTAATTTATAAATATAATTTTTAAATTATTTTAACAAAGGAGTAAACCTTTAAAAAAAAAAATTTAAAATTTAAATACCTCATTGACAATTTCTTTAAGAGTTGGATTTAAATTATTAAAAGATTTTAAAACTAAAATTGTATCAGTATTTTTCCAATTAACACGAGAGACACTTCCAAATGAACCATTTCCTATTTGTTTAATATTTTTGAATTCCGAATATTCATAATAACTTAAATATTCATTTGCAATTGATTTTTCTAACCAATCGATGTAATAATTTGAATCTTTAACTTTATTCGACATTTTATCTTTCTTTTTTTTTGTCAAAAGAAGAGAATAAGAATGTTATTAAAAAAAACAATAAACGTAACTATTTAGTTTATTTACGTATTACAAATTAAATCATTTATTTGCTTTGTCATACACATTTAACGATATCACTTTCGCCGATCAGGAACAGAATTTCATGCGCCAACAACTCGTGTCGCCACATAACCTTGCATAACTAATGCCAAAAGGTCACACACAGATATTTATTGTTGAAGTTTATTAAGCGCACAATTTCAAGCCAATTTCCGCCATTTTCTTCATAGACGTGGCTTTTATAATTCTCATATGCTTCGACTACTCAATAGTCGACAGTAGTAGTTATCGTAATATGCCGATGAAATTAATCATAACATACTATAGTATGAAATTTCAGTTTCTAGTAAACAACTTTTATGTTAATTCTCGCTAATAAATAAAAAAATACTTTTGTTCATCTTTTCTAAATAGAAAATAAAAATATAGAAAAAAAATTTAAAAAATTTGCATTTTTCTATTTATAATCCGACACTTTTGCGTTATTAGTGTTAATTATATTAAGTATTTACATAAATTAAGATTATTTATGGTGCAATCACTAAATAATATGGGAGGTTGACATAATTTCTTACGCAAAATTTTATATACTTATTAAGGCTGTTTCCATATTTCACACGGGACGCTCGGCAAATTTTGTTTCCGGGTACGTCGGTAATTGATACAACCTAAAAATTATATTGCAGATCCAATCCAATCAAGTATGGATTGGATTAAAACGTCAAACTTAAATAACTAGTAATCTGAAGTGAACGAATAAACGTATCTCTCTCTTATTTTTATTTATTTTTTAAGGGTAAACGAATACTTTATTTATTTATGATAAAGAACATAAAATAATATACAAGTACATACACATGAAGTTTAGACCGAAGTCATCCCTCTTTACCTCCCCTTCCCCTGTAACTGTATAGAGATTTATACCTTTTCGTCTCTCAGGAGAAGTAGTAGTCGGTTCCCCTTTATATTTTTGTATTCTGCATCTATACTACATCTATACTATACTAAGGACTAACCTAGGCTAAACTACGCATCTCTCTTTTATAAATATAAAATAATAAATATACATAATACGTAATAAACTAGAATTACCTAGACCTTATATAAAATTGGACAAACCTAATCCTATATTAAGTTCATCAACACTAAAGAATTCTAGTACCTTTACGTCCGCAAAAGCAGAAATGGCCTGGCCATTTGACCATTTAGGAAATTATTATTCATAATCATTTATCATTTGGTCATTTCAATTATTTGATTTTGATTGGCTAAAATTTATCGCATAAATAATCATGTGACTATAATTAAAAAATAATGAATGTAGTGTAGGCAAAAATTATAATGCTGGCCAAGATTACATTTAAATGACCCAGGTCATTTGTCATTTGAGCATTGAATTGACATGTCATTTGTTATTTATAATTTTTTCAAGTCATTTGCCGAACACTGCGCAAAAGGGCCAATAAAAGTAATATAAATTAAAATAATTAAGAAAAAATAAATAAATAGATAAATAAATGAATTACACGCCGTAGGAGAGTGTCACACATACAAATTAATCAAAATTATGTTAGCGACATATATTGATCATTTTATTATGATCAGATTTTACACTATGTAAACTATAAAGTTTAATTAAAAATAGTCTATTGATAATTTTTAATAAGTTTCTAAAAGTTTCTCACAAATATTGCATTTGATTATCAACTTCTTTTCAGTTGAAACTGTTCTTAAGAACTATCCCCAAATAGTTACGTTCATTTTTTTTTGCAAAGCTTTTAAAAATGGTTCAATAGAAAGTATTTACACTAATCACAATATCTAAAATTTTATATGATAAATAGAAATATTTGAACGTAACTTCGTTCTTAAGCTATTATAGATCTTCTGTGAAAACTTGAAGGTAAATTGATATTTCAGTAATGCAGTGAAACATTTTTAATTATGTCAATTATTTTAATAGACAAAATGCCAAAAGAAAAGCACAATCACATGAAGCAAACGTTGTAATTCTTCAGATTTAATAGTATTTAGGGCCAAAAAGCATTAATAGCGAATAAACTCTGCATATGAACGAAGTTTAACTCAGGAAAATCTGAAGATAGTGAGCGAGAGAAAAAAGTGAACATGTTGTTTGAAAATTTATTTAAAAAAATAATTTTAATTTAGAAAATTTTTAAATTACATTAAAAAATTTAAAATTTGCTAAAAGTAAACGGGTTGAAAATTTATTTAATTTTTTTTAAATTTTACGTTAAAAAAATTCGAAAAATAAATTTAAAAAAATTGATCGATATCTGTATAACATGATAAATCTAATAAAATATTTCAATAGGTTTGATTAATTAGTTTGTGTGACACCCTAATACCGTAGCCAGACTAGCTAATAATTTCCAACTTTTTTTACTTTGGTGTGTAACGTTACCATTTTAGTCACTTGATCGAACTAAAATAGTTGATGTTTTGATCTGCGGTAAATTTCTTGAATCCGGATATTTCCGTAATTTCCGTAATCTAAGGAGTTATTCGTATAATAATTTCCGAAATTATTTTAAAAAATAATATTTTACAAATCCAATTACATCACATACGTAAGAAAAATTACAAATTTATAAAAGTTCAGATTATGCCGAAAAATAAATAAATTTACGTATTTAAAAAATAGATTTGGTCGAAAAGAAATTCAGATTTTGCCGAAAAAATAAATAAATAAATCTGCATATTTAAAAATTCAGATTTTATCGAAAAAAAAGAAAGAAACTTGCTTATTTAAAATTCAGATTTTTTTGCCGAAATAAGAAATAGGTTTACGTATTTAAAATTCGAAGTTCAGATTTCGCAGGAAAAAAAAAAATTTTTTTGTTACGTTTAAGTTAAAAGGAAATTATAATCAATTCGATAGTTACTTAAAAATGAATGTTTGTGAAATATAAAAATATTACATAATTAAAAAAAAATACGAAATAAAATGCGAAAAAAATTAAGAAAAATGATTTAAAATATAACATAACAAATGCATCAAAATCTCCAAATTTCTTAACCTCCCATTTAATTATTAATCCTTAAACTTATTTGATCACATAGTTCGATATATATAATTCTATTGTTTCTGGTCGTAGAGTTCCATAACTCTCTTATAACCTTATCAATAACGCACTGCTTATATGTGTGTTGGGCTTGTTTTTTAATAAAAACATTTAATAGCGCGGGATACTTTATGTAAATCTTTCCGCGAGATGATTTTCGTTTAAATGACTTGACAATATTATCAAAGTCGTTAAAGTTGTTGATAGGGGGCGGAAATATTTGAATACTATTAGTTTCTTGACGTAGCATTTCAAGTTCCCAACTGATAGTCATATTATTCATTTTTTTTGTACTTTTATTTTTATGAACAAACCAAAAGGTTATAAGAGGTTTAAGAAAATTTTTTGACAATTTTTATAAAGAACTTTTGACATTTTATAAAGATTTTTTTACCTGTTACGAAAATAACTTACTAATTTACACAAATAAAACATGATGATAATAAAGCATGATGATATCACTTTAAAGGAAAAATATGAATGGTTCCTTTATACATCAGAGTTAAGACTTGTGATTTAAATCAAATATCAAGCTAAAATTCCCGAAATGCGCAATAAGACGACGTTTTACATTCCGGTTTTTACCGATTCAACAACAATCACATGCAGCTTTGAACGCGTGTACCATTGGAATGTACACTATTTAAATAAGTTTTTGTTTATTGTTTTTATGAATATTTGATTATAGAATTATTTTCCATTTTCTATAGATAACAGGTTGACTTTTCTCTCAAAATATTGATTTATAGTTCGCTGCTTTGGTTGAAATCTATGTAGCAAAGTTTTTTTTTATTGATGTATTTAATATTAAGATTCTTAAACCAACAAAATTCATGCATAATATTTGACATGCTTGACATGTTTAGCACATGGTACAAACATTTACAATATGTCTTATGATGTCTTGTGATGTTACTCAAGGGATTCAAACAAACAAAAGAAAAATTTTTTTTTTTCATTATGACGTGATTATGATTATAAATCATTTTTGATTATTTTGATTATTATTTTTTTTTTTGTAAAACCCCAACTTTTCGAAAGAAAACTCTAAAGCATTAAAATCAACATTTATAGAATACTAATGTAATACTAGTACCCCTTTTCTACTAAATACTCTGATTATAACCTATGGCTTATTACAGAATTTATTTATTTCATCATCCCTTTTTTTTACGAAATCATCAGTAAGGAACGTAGAACGAATCGGATTCGATAAACCTCATCGGCTTACGCCGGTTACCTAAATATTGGGCCATGGCAAAATGCTGATCCAAGTATCTTCATTCGTACATTATATCATTCACTTAATTTCATTACTATGTGACATGGACGATAAATTAAAAAAAAAATTAAATATTTTTTTAAAAAAGTAATTTAAATCTTTAATCGTAAATATATCATTTTATAATTAATTCTCACTTTTTTTTTTCGATCACTTTATTTTCAACTTCTTTATGTAAGTCAGTTTATACAAAGACTTTATCCTATAATAATAGTCATTGTTCAGTACGATAACCATTAATTCTAGGAAAAGAATACTGTAGTTAATTCAATTTTATATTTCTATACTATGATTAGTAAATGTCGAAAAGATGTATCAATTCAGAATATTCAGGTTAGCTGAGAAAAACTCGAATTTGTATATGCAAAATTATTGTCAATTGTTTTACCGAAACCAGATAATGTTAAGTATTACGGTTAAGACGGTTAACCGACTAAAACTTTTTGATCACAATTCTGATAAGATTTATATAATGCACGCCAATTGCTGCCAAATTCGAAATTTTAATACCGTCGGATTGTTTTTAGAATTAATATTTAACTTTCAGATCGTAATCAAAATATTTTCAATCTAAATATAAAATAGGAATATTTTTAAATTTGTTCGGAATATTTCTAGAAATTTTCTTTATATTGATTTCCTAAATTTTGATTGAAATATTATTCACAATATAATCGGAGTGTATTCGGAATGTTTTCAAAATATCTGGTGTATATCAAATAAACATTTTTATAGGATATCAGATTTTTTTTATTTAATTTTTAATTATAAGTATTAGTACTCTAACTACTACGACCTGATGGCTACAGCAATTTCTTTTTGATAAACAAGAAGTCCGTCAATTTAATATTTTTCTAATGTATAAGTATATTATTTGGATACTATAAGTAAAGATAATTAAGTATTAAATTTATTACCAAATCACGATGAAATATATTACGCTCATATAAACATAATATATTCAACTGTAACGCTAAACAAAATTTATCTTCTCATTCAAGTTCATTAGAAATGATCGTTTAAATAAGTTTTTAGTCCTCCATTAATATATTCCAATACTAACTAGTATTTTTCTCTGTAACTAATAAAAATATAAAATTTTTTTTTAAAAATATAATTATTTTAATAAATTACACATTATATTATATCTTAGCAGTTTACATCGTTGTGATTTCATAGTATTTTATTATATTCGCATTAAAATGAACATTCCGATGTAAATTACAAAGTAGATTATTAAATTATGAATATAAATTTTAAATTAATTTAACTAGGAGTACCTTTAAAAAAAAATTTAATATCTCAATGGCAATTACAGATTTAAATTATTAGAAAGATTTTAAAACTAAAATTATATCAGTAATTTTCCAATTAGCACGAGAGATACTTTTTTTTCAAAAGAACCATTTCCTATTTTAAATTATTATGAATATTCAGAATTCAAAAATATAAATTAGGTAGGTAATGGCAATTGATTTTTCTAACATGTCGATGTAATAATTTGAATCTTTAACTTTATTTGAACATGTTAACCTCGTCAATAAGAATATTATTTAAAAACAATTACTTATTTACGTGTTGCAAATTAAATCATATTCATACAAACATTGTTGCATCACTTTCGGCCGATCAAGATCAAAATAAAGAATCCATGCGTCAATAATTTGTGCCCCTGCATAATTCATGATTTGTTGTCAGAGTTATACATTTTCAAGCCATTTACGCCATTTTCTTTTACAGATGTGGCTTTTACAATCATATGCTTTGGTTCACAAGATAAATTTATAATGGGGAACGTCTGATATTGTTTTATTATAAAATTTAATAGTCGGAGAATCACTAATCACAATCTCGCAGGATAAATTGACAGAAGTAATTGTCGGCTAATATGCTGATTAAAATTAATTCCGTATTAGTAATACTATGTATAGTATATGAAATTTAGTTACTAGTGAACAAATTTTTTTAGATGTCGGAAATAAACACATTTATCTTAATATTATATACAATAATTATGTTAATGTTTGCTAATAAGGAAAATAATACTTTAAATCATCATTTCCAAATAATAAAAAGAAAAAATTTAAAATTTTTTTTTTTTTCATTTACTGTATGATTAGATATTTTTTGCGTTAATAATGTTTATTATATCAAGTATTTACATATATTAATATTATTTATGGTAAAATCCTCCTTTTTTTAAAATTATTCATTCACAGCAAGCAATTACTAACGCAAATTTTATTAAAATGTTCATGTACTCAATTTACGCACGACAATCGAAAAATCTTATTTTCGAATATGTCGGTAAAAAACATATGATACATAAATATCATACTTATAAATGACTGAAAATGAATCAGCTGATGATGCGCATGAACTGCTGCAATAAAATCAAGGGTTATCTACAAATTTGGATTAGATTGGTGATCAAAATCCAATCCAATCCAATCCAATCCAATCCAATCCAAAACGAATTTGGAAATATGGATCATATAATTATGTTATTTTTTTCAGCGCCTCGAAGAAAATCAATTGGTTCTTTATTAATGCAAAATTATATAATATACAAATGTACAAAATATATAATAAACGAAAAATAGTCTAGAAATACCTAGGCCTGATGTACAACTGGAAAAACCTAACCCTATATACTGTAAGTTCTACATACTGGAATACTTTAACGCATCAAACGCCATAAAATTTAGTACCTTTACGTAAAATGATTTATTTATAAAGGATTTTCATCTAATAATTTAAAATACAAAAATGAATTATACCCTAGCGGCTTAGCTAGTGCTTATTAAGTATGTTATCTTTGGGTTTTTTTTAATTGGTAACACGCATTTCTTATTAACATAACGCATAATACAAAATTACACTTCACAAAAAAAGACAAAGAAATACATAGATTGTAAATCTAATCATTAATTCACTAACTTTCGTTAAAGGTGTCGTTGATTTTTTCTTTTAGTGTGTAACGTTACTATTTTAGTCACTTGATCGGAGTTATACATTTTTGAATAAACAATACCCGTTTTTATTTTTTATTTGTCTGTAAAATTTTGAAGCCGGACAATTCCGTAACCTGGTAATGTTTGCATAGTAATAATTTCCAAAAATATTAAAATATCACATTTTATTCATTTTATTGAAAATTCAATCATATCTCAAACAAAAGAAAATTACAAATTATAAAAAGTTGATTTTGCCAAGAAAAGAAATAATTTTGCATGTTTAAAAGTTCAGGTTTTGTCGAAAATGGAAAGAAAATTACGTGTTTAAAAATTCAGATTTTGCCGAAAAAAAAAGTTCGAAGAAAATTAATTTTATAACGTTAAAGTAAAATAAAAGAATAAATTTAAAAGTTCGAAGAAAAATTAAAATAATATTATAACTAATTCGATAGTTATCAATATTGTCTATGAATGAAATAAAAAAAGAAGAAAATTAGAAAAAAAAAAGAAAAAATGTTTTTATAATAAAATAATATTATAATTATATATCAAAGCATATTTTTTTTTCTTATCAAATGCATCATAATTCATAAATGTTCAAATTTCAAATTTCTCAACCCCTAATTTGACTATTAATTCTTGAACTTATTTGATCGCATAGATTTTTATATAAAATTTTATTGTTTGTAGTTGTAGAATTCCACAACTCTCTTACAACCCTATCCATAACGCACTTTTTGTATATCCGTTGAGCTTGCCTTTCAATAAAAAACTTTAATAGCACGGGAGACCTTATGTGAACTTTCCTGCGAGTCGGCTTTCGTTTAAATGACTTAACAATATCTTCAAAATCGTTAGGATTGTTTATAGGAGGCGGAAAAATTAGAATTCCATTAGAAACTTCATGGCGTAGCATTTGAACTTCCTGACTTACAGACATATTATTGAATTTTTTTTTTTTTTATTAAAAAGAGAGAATTTTTTTATTTTATTATTTTTTTTTAATTTTTTTAACTTTTTTTGTATTTTTTTTTTTTAATTTTATGAACAATATGAATCACAAGGTTAAGAGAAGTTCAACCCATTTTATAAAGATTTTTTGCAAGTAAATTCGTTATGGTATAATAATTTTACACAAAATAAAACACGATGATAATAAGGCATGATGAATGTCACGGGCGTCAAATGACTCCAAAAAGTTAAACTCGGGGTTAAGTCTTGTGATTTAAATTAATCTTAAGCGAATTACGCAATAGAGTGGCGTTTATGTTCCGAATTTTACCGATTCAAAAATCAACACATACAGATTTGAACGCGTGTACCGACTTGTACTGTGTACGTAAGTATTTTTACACATATATTGTTTTTATGAATATTTGTTAAATTTGTTTTTCATTTGTTATAGATAACAGGTTTACATGTAGGCCCTATAAAAAAAGAAAATCTGGAATTTGTCCGGAAAAATATGGAAAATGTCCGGAAAATTTTGGTGCGTCCAGAGAATATCCGGAAACGATCATGTTTTGGAACATTTTCAGGACACACGATTCCAGACAAATTCTGAACAAATTCTGGAGTGTCATGAAAATGTCCGGAATTTGTGTGTTCGGAAAATGTTCCAAAACGTGATCGTTTCCGGACACTTTCCAGACACATGAAAATATTCTGGACATTTTGTTGACATTTTCCGGAAATTCTTTTTTTATAGGGAGGTTTGATTTTTCTCTCATAATATTGTAATATTGATTATTTCGCTGCTCCGTTGAAAGTTGTTTAACGAAGTAACGTATTTAAGATTTAGATTTCTTATGCAACACAAAAACAGGTAGGATATTTGACACCTGCATCTGGTATAAATATTTGTCGTGTGATGTCACATAACCGATACACAAAAAAAAAAAATTTTTTTCTCTAGTTATGACATGATTGTGATTATAAATCTTTATTTTTTTCAGTCAGATTTAGAAATTGATTATTTTTTTTGAAATTTAACATTGATAGGCTCATTTACAATGAGAGAACGAATTTATTTATTATTACTTTATATGGAACACTAATGTGATACTAGGACCCCTTGATCTAAATACTCCGAGTGCCTAGAATGTGGCTATTATTGATTTTACTTCATAATCCCCTTTTTTTACGAACATCATCAAGAGATCATTGGACAAAGAATCAATTCGATTAACTTACATTAGTTTATTCATTATTATAGTAATTGTTTGGATATTCCTCGGCTTATGCCGGTTACTCAAATGTTGATCCAAGTATTTTCATTCGTGCATTCTATTATCTAATTAATTTTGATTTCTATGTGAAAATTGAGACATGTTCGATAAACAAAAAAAAAAAATTTTTTTTTTTTCTTTAATAAAAAAGAAATTTTAGTATTTCGTTCATAAATATATTCAAATAATAATTAATTTTCTAACGAATCTCGTTCTTTTAAATGATTTTCTTTGATCACTTTACTTCCAACTTCTTATGTAAGTCGGTTTACACGCTAGCATCATAAAAAACTTTATCCTGTAATACTAATAGTTATTAATAGGACACCAAAATTTGATAGTCCTATAAGACTATCATAAAGACGTCTTATTTAATGAGTTTAGTACATTATTAAAACACTTAACAGTTAATACTTTTTATCTTTCATTTTATTTCCTTTTTCACGTTACCGTTCAAACATTTTATAATATAATACTTCATTAACAGTAATGTAAAATAAAATACGAAAAGAAATGGATAAAACCTTTATTAATATTATAATGACAAAAAAACATTTGATTTTTAAAACAATTTTAATTTTAAAAATGTTTTAATATATACATTTTATCTTAATTCGTAAATCGATATAAAATAAAGTAATCTGATATATTTGATAAGCTTGGATTAATATAATAATATCTAAGGATTTGTATCAATTTTTTTATTTTATTTTTATTTTTTTTATCGATAGTAGAACTT
>JADRCO010000322.1:0-37809 GCA_021464525.1 Rhizophagus sp. LPA8_4_AMF | reverse complement strand
TTTTTTAAATATGATCATATGTTTTCCTACAGCGTTTGCTTGAAAAAAAAAAAAAAAAAATTTTGTTTTTTTTTCTTGTATCATGTAACATTTGTAATATTTGTAACATTATCTTCATTATCTTCATTATCTCCGGAGTAAAAAAAAAAAAAACCCGTAAAAAAAGGGTAAAAATATATATTTATTTTTTTTTTTTATATTGATTTAAAATAATAAAGATTTGACGCGATTTGACGGTTTTTTTTTTTTTTTTTATAATGATAAGGTACAATGATTTTATGGCTGATTTAACCGTAAACTTAAAAAAAGATATTGATTGATTTCGATAAAAGATCCATCACATCAAATTACTTAAAATATATTAATGTGGGAATAAAAATTCTTGATGGTCATGTGAAAATACCATGTTACTTAATTATTGAAAAATTCCTAATGAACCCATTTCCAGGGTTTAGGTCTTAACCATGATCAGCATTACTTAAATTGGAAATTATTAATACGATCATTTCCATTTAAGTTTCAAGCTAGTATTAATTAAATTGCTTTGATGTTTGTTTGCATTTATACTTAGGTTCACAATCGAAACTTTAACCGAAAAGCATTTATTCTACCTAAAACATAAAATACATAAAATACATAAAATACATAAAATACGTAACAGGGGCAATAATTTCCCAACTTTTTCACTTTTAATCGTTTAATTAAAAAAAAAACAAAAAAAAAAATCTCACTTTTTTATAAAGAATAAGTTTTAAAATGAATAATTCTCCAAGCGAATTTGATTATCACAAAGCAGTATTGTCATCTATACGTCGACTTAACAATGCTACCAGGAACTTTCCAGGTCGTGTAAATCCTGATGACGTGTTTGTTACGAACGATCAACGGTATTACATGTATGAAATTGTAAAGACTGATCCGGAATCACTTAACAATACAATCCGTCAATTCATACATTTCATAAATGACATTAAGTTGACAGAAAAAATAAATATTTCACAATTACATGAAATATTTACGGAAAATTTGATTAGGGCTTATTCTAATCTACCAGGATGTAGTGACGATGATGATGAATGGCTTAATCAAAAAAGTGGAACTTTTTTACCTTCTACACCAACATTTTCATCTCCAAAATCATTGACTTCTCCAAAGTCAAATAATTTATTAACTTCACGTCCAAAAATTGAACCGAAGATTGAAAGTCCATGGGTCACACAATATTACACGCCAACTGAATTGCCAAAGGAATACAAAAATTATATCGGAGGAATAGCATTTTTGGGTACATATGAAATCACCCGTATTTTAAAACCCTTTGGTCCAATTGAACCAACGAGCAGGTTCTGGAACCAAATAATATGTGGCTCAGCGATTCATGAGGTTCTTTATGAAGAGTGTAAGCTATATTTTGAAAAAACCTCAAACTTTTACGCTGAAATGACAAAAATAATAAGTAGAAACCTTTCACGTGTTTGGACTCTGAGTTCAAAGGAATTTCCTTCAGTCGGTCCTAGATCACATATAATATTTTCGGGAGAAGTAGAGCTTAAAGATCGTCGGCTGGTTTTAACATTGCTTCCTCCGAAGATTGGTATATCAAAGAGATATTATAGGATGTTTTCATCCGAAAGATTCCTACATATTAAGGTCAATACGGACATAAAATCTTTAGATCACAAGCAAAAATCTAATTTAAAAAGATTATTACTACAGCCTTTATCGTTGGCTGGAAGATCTTATGAATTTTTATATGCAAAATCTGATACATTATATTATTTTGCAACGAGAGGATTAGACATCACCAAAAACATATCAATTAAAGAGGCAATTGATTATAATTTACCTATAGAACTTAATAAGAGTGATACCACTGCAAAATTTTATTCACGAATATCACTTGGATTTTCAAATTCTACGCCCGCAATTATTTTTAAATCTAATGAAATCATATACGACGAGGAGGATATTAAAAACGACCAGCATTGTTTTACTGATGGATGCTCATCGATATCTTTAGCTGCCATGAAGGAAGCAGCCAAAATTTTAGGTTTTGAAGAAACACCCTCCGTTCTTCAAGGTAGAATTGGAGGGGCAAAGGGTATTTGGTATATCGAACCTAAAAGAGATATTAGTGGCAAAAAATGGATCAAGTTACGAAAGTCACAAACGAAATACAATATAAAAGACGAAGTTCACCTGCGTACCCTAGAGGTTTTACATGTTGCTTTACCACCGAAAAATCCAGCCTCACTGAATAGTCAGTTTATTCGAGTTTTGATTGAAGGTGGAGTTCCTGTTGAAGTTTTCATTAGTATAGTGAGAAATCATATTAAAAACATTAAATCTCAAGTAGTGGATAATGATGATCCTCATTCTTTAATAACCTGGGTGATGAGCGTTTCAAATGTCATGACCAAGAGAATAGAAATGTACAATAATGATACTGATGATATATTTGGCAGCGGAGATGCTATATCTGGATTTCCAAATCATCCAGCTGAACAATGTATTCAGTTATTACAAGCGGGATTTATTCCTTCTACATGTCCTTTTTTAGCAAAAAAGCTGAAATGTGTACTATCGTTTGCACTAAAGTCTCTTTTTAACAAACTGCGAATTGATGTGCCATTATCACGGACATTAATATGTATTGCCGATCCAACTGGAACATTGAAACAGGGAGAAATTTTCATTCAATTGGATAAGGAAGCAGGACGTGACGAACGTACTGGATTACCATTTGGCATTATAGAGGATGAAGTGATAATAGCAAGAAATCCATCCAATTTACCTTCTGATATTGTCAGAGTTAAAGCAGTTAAAAATGTACTTTTAAGCATGTACTATAACGTCGTTGTATTTCCTATACAAGGTAATATCCCATTAGCAGCTTATTTAAGTGGTGGAGATTATGATGGAGACAAAGTAAGTATACATATCTCTTTTATTCTATTAAAAAAATAAAAATAAAACCAAAAGTTCGTAATTAATATAAAATTTTATATACATAGATCTTTTGTTGCTGGGAACCACAGATTGTTCAGAATTTTAAAAATTCACCCATATTACCAATCGATCCAAGAGTCGAAAATGCCTTCACCGAAAACAAACAGACTGTGGATGGATTACTATCATCTACAATACCCGATAAAATCGAGATCAAGTTACAAGAATCGATTTTAGATACTTATTTCAAGGACTTAGAACAAACGTTAGGCCTATATGATCGATATCACAGACTTCAATCATCAAAAGATGGACTTTCTCATAAATCATCTATCTACCTCGCCCAAATGTGCGCGAAACTTGTTGATGCCACTAAACAAGGACTTAATATCAAGCCAGGCGTTCTACAGCATGATAGTGATGTGTTCGGTAACCTTCCTGTTCCTTATTGGATGGACAAGGACAGCAAAAGTCGAAACAGAGGATATTATGTAGGAAACATGGATTTACTATGCAAGTCTATCGAAAATGAAATGAAAGAAATCAATAGCAAAGATTTCTTAATAGCCAAAATGACAAAGGACCCGGATCCTCACATTAAAGAGTTTTGGCTTAATGAAATTACTAGAGCCGAACAAATGAATGGAGAAGAAGGATTAGCGTATAAGGAAGATCTGAATCTAATTTATAAGAGTTCCTTAGAAATAATTTCTTTATATAATAATAATTATTATAAAATTTACAATGATGATTTGGAACGAAAAGATTTTCCTTTTGGACAAACAACACAAACGACCAAATCTACAAAGAATGATAAGTTTAAAGGAATCGATTATGAATTTATCCTTAAATTTCTAAACACTCCATCTGTCGATAAATATCAGAGTAATATCTTCAAATATTTGAAAGATAGAGGCACATTGACTCCCGATAACCTAGATCCACTATCTATGTTTGAGCTACAACTAAAAGCTGCAGCACTTCATCTAGCTTCTATTGGGAAAAAACCTACCGGACAAGGTTGTTGGATCATTTCATTTCGGATACTATGTAATATCAAGTCTCAAATGATAGACAGATTTGTAGTTGGAGGACCAAGAACTATCATTGAAGAAGTATGGCAGTCGATGAAGGTTGATAAAAAATGGGTGAATCACTAGAAATTTTTTTGTACTATATTAAATACTGTTGGATCAATATTAACTGTATGGATCGTTAACGATTCACCGTTGTATGGGTATAAGGGAATTAGAGTACCAAATAATAATAATAATAGTAAAGAAATTCCTTGTATCTTTAGCTTCATTATTTTCTGTTAATGTCAACGCAGTCTATGTGCAGTAGATCTTCCATCAACAAAAAGGCTGGTTAATGTAAATTCGATTTAATTAAGTATTAGGAATGTAAATAGTATACCCCATTTTTTTTTACAATTTATAATAACATAATACATAATGTTCATCTCTTTTTTAAAAAAAAAGAGAAGGAGAGAAGAATTTTTATGTGAAAAAGTATTATATACAATATAAGACTTTATTTATTAGAAATTTCAAAAAGATTTAACTAAAATTATGTACGATAGTAATTTCAAACATTTACAAATAAAATTATAATATCGTTCACCCTCAAAGTGTAACTTCATGTAATGTACGCGTTATTTAAGATCTGCTATTTTGCACGTGACAGACGGGACTTTATTAATTGGGATTAGCGAGAAGAAAATACCGAATTCAGACCCTGGTGTACCGATCTCTTAAAAAATTTTTATATAATCAAAATAATCAAAATAATCTGGAATCCTTAGATTAAAATATCTAATGATTTAGTATAACTAGTTACAATTCACGAGAATTTCACTACAAAATTTTTTTTTTTTTTTTTTTAAGAAAAATGAGAGTCGACTATATATTTGTATAATATGCTTGATTATTTATTTATGATAATAAATTAATTAATTATAAAAATACAGTATCTTTACGTTATTCAATCTATTTTTTTGTTTTTCACAATTTTGATCTATTAATTCCTTTCAAATATTCTTTACTATAAATGTCTTTTAAAACTTCATTGTATCCAATATATTCACCTTTTTCTTGAGCCAAATTTGAAGGATCTAATTTTGCCCAATTATATAAAGCTTCATAAACATTACCATCATATCTACCTAAAGCGCTATTTAACATATTATCACTAAATTCCCAAGCATCAACTAAACCTATAGCATCAGGTCTAATTATTTTTAAACAATTTTTGATACCTAATTCAAAAATTTTAATATGATTAGAATTAAAATAATTATCTAATAAAAATTCTCCTGAATATTTTATAATAAAATTAGAAAAAAATAAATTAATTAAAACTCTTAATATAGGATAAATATTTGAATAAGTTGATTTAATCGATTCAAGACCTTCATTCGCTGATGTTATTACAATTGTATAACAATACGCTCTTGATACGTTAATTATATCAATCATATAATCTGATTTTGCTCCTTCATATCCTTGTGGATGATTTTTTGAAGATTCTTCAAGATTTGAAATAAGTTTTGCGAGAATTCGTGTGTGATAATGAGTGAGAGCTTTAATTTGTTCATTGGGATCAGTTAATTCTTCCCATGTAGTTGCACTACTACGTTCTGAAAGAATCCTTGAATAATCTTTAAGATAAAAGAGTGTTGTAGGAGTCGGCCTACCGTTTTTTGCATTTTCAAATGCTTTAATTAGATAACGCCCCGTTTGAAGTTGAAGAATAGTGTTGTCGCCTAAGGAAAGTATTAATAGGTTAGCGGGTTTCAGAATATCTTGAAAATAATGAGCTCACATAAATAGATTTTGTATATTACCTTCGACTATAGGAGTTTGAGCATAATCATCTACAATGCTTGGAATGCTAAAAAAGAAATCAAAAATTTGAACTGATGCCCTATTTCTTCCAAAGAAAAATTGGTATAATTTATATTTATATCATTCTTACCCACTAGAACGTGAATATCCGTGACCTTGATCATAAGAAAAATAATTATCAAATTTAGATTACATTATAACCGATAGAGTAAAACTACGTGTACTACGCGTGATATGTAAAGAACAACTTACCACCGCAAGCGAAGATTGTGTCATTCAAGGATTCCATAACCAAATCAGTGCAAAGTGCTTTTAATCCCTAAATAAATAAATAAATCATCATTATTTTACACTTTACATATCTATCGTTAAATCTTAAAAAAAAAAAAACTTATGTACCGACGAAATAGAATGAATATCTGCCATTAAGCTAACATCCCCTTCACTAATTTTCTTCTCATTAATTTCATTTAAATCTCTCATCCATTTACCAACAAAAAGTAAAGTATAAACAATAGATAGGCCGTTAAGTAGACGATATTGTAGGAATTGATAATCCAAAATTATTGATTCATTAGAGTCATATTTTGTATCATTTCCCTGTTTTCTTACAAGAGAATAACGTATAGCGATACATAAAGCTTTTGCCAAAGAAAATGATGATCGTTCAACTAAATATATTCTAGCAGTTACTAAAGTTCCATAAACTACTTTTGCATGTGAAGGGGTCGAATATTTTCCCTCTCTTGATACCTTAGAAAATTTCATACACATTTGATCGCGTGGAATTCTTACATGAGTAAATCGAAGAAATCCTAAATAAATGAATTTGATGAGTAAAATATTATTACGAATAATAAAAATCCTTGACAATAAATGATAGGTACCATTATCAATGTTATTAAAACCAAATTTTGGACCAATATCACCAACATCGATTCCTGGTAAAGGCTTATGATTCTCTCCACGCAATTGTACAACGAATGAATGAACTCCATAATCTTTACCATCAATTATTAAACGAGCAAATATAACCGCATGTGTACTAGTTCTTGCAAGACCACCAGGCCACCTAATTATTGATAATAAATAATAAATAAATACATACATGTACATCTATCTATATATTTAAAACCAAGAAAGACAAACAACTCACCATTTAGTTGACGTCAATGTTGGAGAATGAATGTCAAATTCATCCTAATTAATTTGAAAATCCAATTAATTAAATCAAACTTTTTTCAAATTAATTAATAGTAAAACGAGGGCTTACAGTTTCATGGATATAAGTTGCAGTCGTTTCTAACCTTCTAACGTTAGATCCATGCCCCAATTCGGTCTGTGCATAACTAATGAAAATTTAGACACAGTACAGATCAAATAAATATTGAACAAAAATTATCATCAAAATTATAAATACCATCCAAAAATTGCATAATTCTTAGCTAAAGGTATCCATTTCTCCAATTGTTCACGAGACATTTGACCTTCAAGAGTTGGAATAAATAAAACATCATGCTACATTATTTGTATAAAAAAAAATGTTACGCATCTCATAATATACGACAAACAATAATAAAAAAAAAATAAAAAAATTAATTCTCGTTACCAAAATGGGAAGCATGGGTTCACCAGTTGATTGCATAAGAAAAATCCAATCTTCTCCATCAATATCATGTTGTTTCTTAATTTGAAATAATCTTTTCATTTTTTCTAAAGATCTAATATAATATTTATCACGTGAAATAAAATGTTTATCTTCATTTTTGAGTACTGGATTTTTATTCACATCCAATAATGAAATTAGCCATCTTTTCTTTTCTGTAAAGGAAAATTATTTGTTAAAATTATATTATATTAATTGATTATCTTAAAGAAATGTGATAGATTACTCGTCTCTTCCGGACCACCAAAAATGAAGAGAGTTAATTCTTCAATGGGAAATGATACGCCCGAACGTTCTTTTAATAAATCTGGATTTACCGATGACATCTTTAATCATAATAAATAAATAATGAAAATTATTACTTTTTCCGATTATATCACAGAATAATTGCCAAGAGTGTAATGAAAATCAATTTATTATAAATTAAAACTTTGCGAAAAAAAGTTACTGTACCTTGAAAATTATAAAATAGAAACGGTTAAGGGAGAAAAAAGGTTGAATTTATGTAATCTGGGAATTTTGTGGGTACATGTGACGATCCCTCATGTGCATTTATTAGAATGCTAAATACAGTATATTGGTACTATATGTATATCGGTTATCCATAATAGACTATAATTCTTTTTTGTTTAATATTGTTTTATTTTTGTACTAGACCGCGAATCTTTGATTATGACTCCCGAATTTGTATAATAATACTTTATCCTTTGAAAAGATACAATCAAACTAGTGTAACCACAGTAAAAAAACCCATATCCTAATTTCAAATAATAATTTTCACCCCGTCAAAGGTACCGTATTTGCGGGCCACAGCACTTCTCCGATTTTATTATTTAAAATACCTAGGCATCACGCGTGATAATACCCAATTATTATATAAGTTTTATACATTATCTACTAAAAATAAAAACTCACGCAATGGTAGGAGAGTATAACCCTATAAAAATTTTATCCGTTATTTCTGTAAAAACTCCGTAAATATGAGCCTTTCACGGAAAAAAGATGGAATATAAAAAACCGATCGATTTTTTTTACAGGGTAAGATCAAAACCTCTGAAATATGTATCATACACGGGTACTATGGCCCCCGTTATACGGTAAGTCTTTAAGGATAGAACTCTAGATCATTGGCGGTTCGAATTAATATTATGATGAACTATGAAGGGTACTCAATTTGAAGTCCAAGAGCATTCATCATTGCCTGGTTTACGGCATCTCCACTATCGATGACCACTACAACAGGTTGAATTTCAAGTTCTTTATCATAATCAACATAATTATTATACTCATCTTCTCTATCGTCCATCTCTCCTTGTAGTCTCACAATAAATCACAACTTTACCATCTTCGTTAACTATATAATCCTCATATTTATCAATTCCATTCTTCGACATTTTGTCTGAAACTTCACTCCCAGATTGTTAACTTATTTTTGGTTCTGTTACTCCAGATAATTACTGATTTGTTGTTGTATAGTTTGAATTGCAATTCAGCATTATATATGTACCTGATCCGTCCGGAGTACAAGAAAAAGAATGAAAGAAAAAGGGGATAACAAACTTTACATTGAATTTATTTGTTGTAAAACCATTGAAAGAACGAAAACGACGATATTAATAATGATAACATGTTTAACAGTAAATTTTTTTTTTAAGAATCAGAAAAAAAGGTAAGTTTAAGGCTATATTTATAATTTTTATTTTTTTTTTTATTTGATAATGCGTGTGAAAAACTATTTGATTAATAAAATTAATTTTGATAATTTATTATACCGCAAGATTCATAATTTTTTTATTTTCGTGTTTTGTTTTTAATTAATGTCTTTAATAAATCTTAGAACATACATTATATTATATTTTTATTAAAATTAAATCAAATTCAAATAGGAAGAATTGAAATATTATCAAACGAATTTATCGGATAAGCCGAATTAATGATAAACGCTTTCCACGAGACTTCAAGAAAGAATTGATGGTTAATTCATTGATGATTAGTTCAATTAATTTACACTGCTAAATTATTAACTGATGAAATGTTTAAATTGTTACAACGTTAAATTGCTACAACGTTACAACAACGCATTGATACAACGCTAAATTACTACAGCGCTAGATTGCTACAACGCTAGATTGTTACAATACTAGATTGCTACAACGCTATTCGTGAACAATTTCTTCATAATTGAGCCGACCGCCAGCTTTAGCTCCCAATGATTAGGAGGCTCTGGTCGCTTTACTCCTTTGAGCCTAATCATCCAAGAATTCACTAAAATTTTTTTATTATCACGGAAATACAGGATAAGTCACGTTTTATCTTTCGGTAACGATAAAATAACCAATCGTAAAGTAATTCAATTATACAGGTTAGTTACGTTCGGATTATGGGATATTTATAAGTTATCACACCCATTTGTCACCCTTATATACAGTATATCACAAAAAAAAATTTTTTATTAACGAAAAATACAATAATAACATGAAATATAAAATTTATAAAAAAACAAAAATATGTATATATATCAAATAATGAATGAATGATAAACGTTCGAAATTTTTAGAAATATCTTTTCCAACCTTTAAGTACACCAAGTTCTTGAAATTTTTCAAAAACTCGTAAATGATCATCAAAAATATCGGTTTCCATATGATACCAAATAAATAATGGTTTTTTATCTTTCCATTGTTGTAAAAAATCATTTAAAATTTTCACGTTAATTTTCCAACCTTCACCAAAATTTAACACGGTAAAATTATCATCAACATAATTTAATAAAGTATTAAAAATAAAAGATAAAATAGCATCATCATCTATATCATTATTTCCTAATAAATTATCAGCGAATATTAATGTGATCTCTTTTAAATTTCGACAAGATTTAATTAAACTTTCAAAATCGTTTTTATATTCATCCGAATACCATACTTTTACCACCTCTAAATTTGGACAATATCTTATTAAAGATTGATAATACGATTTAATATGTTCAGATTTCGGTATCAATGTATCTGTTTCAATATTTATTTGTTTTAATAATAACCCATTATTAATAACTTGTTGTTGTTGTTCTCGATGTTGCTCTTCGTCATCTTGTTGGTGTTGTTGTTGTTGTTCAATCTGAACCTGTACTTGTTCCTGCTGATCCTGCTGTTCATTCTCACTATCATGTTCATTTTCAGTTTCATTTTCAATATTTTCATTCTCATGTTCATTTTCATTCTCTTCGGTTGTGATTACAGTAGTAATAGTAGTAGAAGTACCTTCAATCAATTTAATAACATATTCAAATTCACTATCCACAATCCCATCAATAATTAAACATTCAAGATTTAACCAATTAATATGTTCCAAATTACTTAAATCTCTTGTAAGAAGAGAACTATTATTACGTACTCCAACCAATCCAATCCTATTAAAAATATTATTGTTGTTGTTGTTGTTATTGTTGTTGTTGTTGTTGTTGATATTGTTGTTAATTTGATTTGGATTTGGATTATAAGGATGACAATAAAAACCTTTAAATTCAAATCTTTTAATATTTGATAATTGATTCAAAATTTTTGAAGAGATAAAAATATTTTCTTTAAAAATGATAGTTTTTAAAGAATATTTATGTTTTAATAAACTTCTTCCAATAAATTTATTAAATTCCCTTTTAAATTCTCTTATATAATTACTATTATCACCACCAATACCAACACCAATACCATTACCAAGATTATTAAAATTTGGACAATAAAATTCAATTTCTTTTAAACCATTTTGTTTTAATATAAAATTTGATATACTACGATTTATACCATTACCAACACTTTCAGCGACACCATTCTTATAATTTAAGGTTAATTTTTCTAAATTTTGACAAAAAGAACTTAAATCTTCAAATATCAAAGTACCCAAATCTACAGGAGAACATTCCAAATGAGATAAACAATTTAATCTTAATAAAGCATCAGAATAAATGAATATTGGAAATGTTGGATGTTCAATATGTTTTAATGCTATATTATATTTCATAAATATTTTCCATAATTCTTTTTCTAATAAAGTTTCATTATAAGTGAAAGAAAATTTTGGTGGTAAAGTCATCATAGTAGTTGATTTACGATCAATAAAAGGGTTTGATAATAAACATGTAATTAATTTATGAACAGATTCTGTTGATATATATTGAATAAATTCAATATAATTAAACATTGGTTTCTTTTCATCACCTTTTAATTTAAAATTGAATTGTGAATTTGAATAATTATAATAATTATAATAATGATTATCTAATCTATCATTATAATTATTATAATTATTACTATTATTATTATTATTATTATTGATATAATTGTAATTATCATTGTTATATAAATTATTAATATTTTCCAAATTTTTTTGTAAACTTTCTAAATTCTCTTCAGGGATACAATAAAATATCGTACGACTTAAGGAATTCCATTGATTTTGATTAAATTTAAAAGAGAAATCATCATGTAAAGGTTTTTTCCATAATATTGGTATCGCAGTTTGACACCAAATTCTGTTAACCAATAAACAAGGATAAAGTGATTTCGTATCATCTGTTAATTTTTCAAGAATTTCTAATAAACAATCTAATGGAAGTTGGGGACATCCCATTTTATTTAAAAAATTTTTGGGGAGAAATAATTCAAAAAAAAAGGAAGAAAAAAAAAAAAAAAAAATTTTTTTTTTATAGTAGTATATAAATAATATTGTGTGTATATAAAAATATATATATAAAAATAAACAAGATTTAAGATAAACAAATAAATTTTTTTGATTTCAAATTATAAACAGGTAACAGGTAACAGAAAAGAAATAAGTATATAAAGAAAAAGAGATTTCCCTTTTTTTTTGGCACTAAAAAAAAAAAAGAACTCTTTCAAGCGCTATACGGAAAATTTAAAGTTTATATTTATGGTTACACATTTATCTTTTTTATCTTTTCCATCAAGATTTACTTTTAGTCACAATTTTGCCGCCCCTACTTGGAATTCATACTCCGATTTTGCCTATTACGATATCCAATATGGGAATGGACTTGTGGATCATAATGACTATAATGACTAAATGGGTTACGTAACATATTAACATTGGCGCAGCATTAAAAAAAAAGCTGCGTAATCAAACCGAATATATATAATATAATAACCAATACATACAATGTACCCCTTAACACTAAAAATCACGTAAAACATAAATTCCCATCCCATTTATTTCTTATCAGATATCTTTTTTATCTTACATTCTTCGTTATTTACAAATTTAAAAGATTTATTTTATTCAAGAATTTCTGAGAGTACGGGAAAATGTTTACATAAACATTCTCTGAATTTGCACAAAGCACAATGCTTGGTATCCTTTAATAACATCCCCCAAATTTTAATTTGTTAGGGACAAAGCGATAATCACAAATCAAAATTTATATAAATTTTAATTATAACTTACTAATAATTTCCTAAAAGTTCCATTTTTTGGAATTTTAATGTGCGTAATTCCATTTTCTACCTCCTTAACAATTTTATCAGAATTCATATCAGGAGATAATAAAATTGGACGAACAAAAGCTTGATACCGACGACCTTTTTCCAGTGATGAAAGATTCTTATCCGTATCAGCATTATGTTTTCTTTTTCCAAATAATACTAGAATGTGATCAAAGACTTTAAATTCGATATCGAAATCCTATATATATGTGTATAGTACTTAAAATTTTAATTCTAAACATCGTAAGAAAAATAATGTCAAATTTTTCATACGTGTAAATCGATTTTGATATCAAGTCCTTCATCGCTATTAGTAGTAATAATTCCGTTGGAACATCGAGAAGCATCCTCATCTATTTCAAAATTATCAAAATCATCATGAGTCTCTTTTTCAGATAATTCAGTCTTTTGAACTTCCATTTTTTAAGAAAAATAAATACGAAATAATGAATATATATATTTATTGCATGTTACCGTAAAAGTTTATATGACATATAATAAATTACATCATAGGGAAAAAATGGCGTAAAAAAGTTTAACTATTTTATAAACTTTTAATTGGTCATATGATATACACTGACAATCACAATGTATTATGCTCATTGCTTTAAAATAATACATAACATATATTTAAAGTTATTTATACTACAAATTGAACGACCTAAATCGCATGTTAAAATTAAATAATGTTTCACATATTTTAGCCACACATTTTTCAATGTCTATACTCAAATAAGAAATATATGAGAATTTTTTTGTGGTATTCATGGAAAAAGAACACATCCTTTATGTTTACAAACTTGGAGAATTTTATTATGAACTTTCGCCTGAAATAAATTGGTTTTTTTTTCCTCCTCAAAATGAACATTTTTTTATTTTTAGTTTTTTTTTTACCAATTAAAATACATGAGCCAAAATTAGATATTTGAGTTTAGGCACGTGCCAAGACACTGCATAGAAAATATTCACACGGAAATACAAGATTACAAACTATATAAAGGAGAGATTTTGGACAGAGATTCCTTAAGAAAAAAAAATTATTTTTTTTCTCGTCAATTCCTTTTCTTTTCTTTTTTTTCCCTTGGTTAAAAAGAAATCTTTAATTTCCTATACGCAAAAGAAAACCAAATTTTTTTTTTATTAATAAATAAAACTCTTAATATGATTAACGTTACAAAATTCGCACTTCTCGTTATTATTCCTTTATTAATTTATAATACAATTCCTTCGTTCACTGAAATGAATTTCGATTTCAATCAAATAATATTAGGACCAAAATCCGAAGGAGTCAAAATAACCAGTTTCAATAATTGGGTTGACCCTATGCCTTCTATGTTGGTTATGCTCGATGAAATAGGCTGGTTTTCTTAAAAAAGAATTTTGTGTCGTGCTCAAAGATATGACAAGTATATAAGACATTTACGCTACGCAAATTTTAATGGACGAATAGAGGGGGGAAAGGGGATGGGGATTGAGGAGAGGGAAGTAATGTAATAATAATAATAGTAATAGTAATTATTTTTTTTTATTTTTTTATTTCTTCTTATAATGTTAGTAATAGTAATTAAATAATAATAGATTTTATTTTATATATATATTTCTGGTATACAGGTGTGTATATATATATACATAGTTTTTTTTTTCCTCTTATTTTTAATTTTTCTTTTATTTTTTTCCTCTGTGATATTATTTATCACGAATTAAAAAAAATTCCTTAACAAATAAACTTTGCACTAATCTATAACTACCTTACAATGTGAAAACCACACTTTTTCTTGGCAATTTCTCGGCATAAAGTTTCTTTCAATCAATAATTAAGTACATATTACATACTTACATGTTACAATGCATTTATATACATAATGTTATACGAAAAAAATTGATCATTTAAAGTTTGTGACCTTTCTTATTGAAAAAGAATGAAATATATGGAATGAACGAAAAAAAGATTGCGGGAACGAAAATCTATTTATTTATAGATTGTACTACTATCTCCCTAATCAAATATTAACATTGTAACGTAAATAAAAAAATTTCTCTGTGGCTAAATTTCGTCAGCCCTTCAAAATGTTTTGATTAAAATATACAATTTTAATCAACAGGATCTTCCGTGCATGAAAATAAAATATTTTTTCTCTTTTTTTCTTTTTTTCCTTTTATTTCGATCTTCTTTATTGAACGCCTTTATTAATTTAGATAATAAAAGATATAGTTTATACAAATTTATAATAAAACCTAACCAAAATTAGGATTCTAAATATCATTATTGAATGAATATAATATATACATATGTTACTATATATATAACAACAAATTAAAATTTTCACATGAACTCGTGTACTTCATTACCTTATGTATCTTTATACGTCTTTAAAAGTAAAAGGACGGCTTCCGTCGCTTAAGCATTGTTTGAGAATTGATGGAGACCTGATTTTTAATAATGTGACAAAGAATCGGGTGGTGTATTAGCACATGTATTAATGAAAATTGTAAAATAGTGGAAGATTTAAGCAGTGCATTGATTGAAATATTTCTAAAAAGAATTCGATTAAAGTGTTATATTATTACTCAAAGCATTACCATATAAATTAATTACTGTATAATTCGTATAATTAATAGATTGATAAAATATTGAGAGATAAATTTCTTAAATAAAGTTCGTACTAATTAATACGTAACACTATTAAAGTTGTTTACAAATATTTTATACAATATGACAAATTTCTTTCTGATTGGTCGCCCAAATTAAACAGCTAATATAACGCAAGACGCCTTTTAAGTAATTTTACTTAATTGTTACCCGAATAAGACTTAAATTTATGCATTACATACTCATCAGAATAAAATTTCATTAATAATGTAATTTATATACATTTGGAAAAAAAAAATTTCCTTTCGAATTACTCTTCATTTATATAATGCTCCATACGTTATCATATTGCGCCAATATCTCACTTTAAGCCAGAAATTCGCGCCAAGGCGCTAAGGTAGTCCTCTAAAATCATAGAACGCTGTTATGACCTTGATTTAAAGAAGCTTACGTGTTGCTGCACCTATATGTAAACTGTGTATCGTCAATGGATTCTTTGATCGAAATAATTTATTTTATATTTTTTGAAGCAACGAATGCCTTGCTTTGTTGTTATGACACATGATGTGTGTAACTATTGCTTTTTTTTTATGTAAAACAAGGTTTCCCCCATACGATCGGCTGTCATGAATAAACAAAGTAATCTTTTTTAAATTAATTCGATATTCCATTATATAAGTGATTTACGCACTAAAACCATTCAACATTGTTAATCAAATACCATAAAAATTCCATGGAAATACCATATTAAGCAATCATTCTGTTGTCAAAAGCGAGAGTTTATGTCCAAAAATTATTTCATTTTATGTTAAAATATTTTTAAAAATAATTATAATAATTGTATAATAATAGTAATACCCTCTTATTACGAATTTCAAAAAGGCTTTGAATTTTTGAAATATTAATTTCTTAATTTGAAATTCTTTCTTGAAAATGAAATATTTAAACAATCAAATTATTATATTTTTTACTCATTTTAGATGAAGTCCGGTCGATCAACGTCATCATAACAAAAGTTTACCTTATATGATCAAATTTAGTCACACACAAAAAAAAAGTGGGATCACGAACAATTCTATAAATATACGAATTTTTTTTTTTTGAACCTTCTACCCCACTTCCAAATAAACGAAACATATAAAAACGTGTCTTTCGTGTCCAAGAAGATAAATTATATCTTGATTAAATATAAGAGATATTCGAAATGTTTCATAAAGTTTCTCGTAATATTTACGATCTTTCCAAATTCGATCTTCCCAATTGCAATTTCTCAAGTATTGATTTTTTTTTTATATATAATTTTAAAAATTTGAAAAAAAAATAAAAGTCTTTAAATTATTATAATAGAATTTAAATACTCTTTTTTTATTTTTTCTTAAATAACAAGCTGAGCATCATCATCGTCGGATTATTCATGATGATGCTTGCAATTTCATTTATTATAATTCCTCAGGTATTGAGAATTGTTATGCCGAACAGATCTCTGATCAAAACATACCTCCTAAGCAATACGTTTCGTTAAGAGAGATTGAAAATAATACATGTCCAAAGTAAGCAGAAACATTTTGTAATCATACAGAATGTAATTCTGAAAATTAATAGTATGGAGTGTTCGTATTTATCAAAGCAGATATCGCATCGCGTTTCAATTCTCTAACTAAAGCGCATCACACCGAACTTTCGGTATTTATTGTTGAATTTTCAACAAGAACAGGTTTTCATTACACCCCGAAACCATTTTTTTTAAGGTTAGGGTTTAATAGGTTAGGTTAAAAATTTCAAACGTTAAACAAATATAGAAAAAAATAACTTACATGAATTATAATAACCTCCTGAAAATTCCGATGAGTTAAGGTAGATCATATTAATGAAGTTAGTCGAGTTGCTATTCGTCATGATGATCCTATGACGTTTTCTCGCATGGATGGTACCATAGCAGAAATAGCAGAAATGAATTATTTCCTCAGTGATCAAAGTAAGTCTTGATATGAAAAAATTTTTTAATAAAAAAAATATTTCAACCTTATAAATAATATATTGAATTTTCATATTTAATAGTACAATCACAAGTTTATGTTAATGGAATTAAATTCCATAAACCTAATAAAAAGGTAAATCTAATGAATGTATTTAGCGTCCGTCATTCTATACATATTAACATTTTTAATATATATTTTCTGTTACAAATTTATTTATTTATAAAATTGTTGATTTTCCATTAGAATTATCAGATAGAAAATGAACCGATTAATCCTAATAAGATTAAATTTCTTTGTAATTATCCTGGATGCACGAAACATTTTAAGGATAATCATCATTTAAAAGTTCATCAGAGAAAACATACGGGAGAAAAACCATTCACTTGTGATTATAAAGGATGCAAAAGAAGATTTTCTCAAAAGAATAACTTGAAGACACATCAGAGAATACATAATGGCGAAAAGCCCTACGAATGTGAAGTTTGTCATAAAACTTTTAGGCAACCAACTAATTTGAATGCGCATTGTAAAAGGGTTCATGAACCTTTTTTAATTTGGTGAACAAAATGTCACATAAATTTCTTATTTTTTGTTGAAATAATTTTTATTATTTCTTTTTATATTTAAAGTATAATATTTATTATTATTATTATTTATTACTTTTGAACTTTTTGTTATTTAAAAAATCTATTTTTTTTTTTAGAGATAATGGGCAAGGCATTTTACCATATTTGATACTTGTTATACAAATTTGATTATACAAAATTTGTTTAACGTTTCACCAATAATTAAATTAAATCACTCGGTCTTTGTACTCCGGTTCATTTTTTTAATCTTTCAATCAAATTTTATTTTTTCTTAAAAAATCAAGAAAAAAATTCTTTTTATTTTAATTTATTAAATTTTTTTTTTTATAATAAAAAAAAATTATGTCTGATCCAATTTCCCGTGTATCTAAAACTGCAACTAATGGTCTTGCAATAGCAGCAACCGTATCGAAAGAAGCTGCTGTAGTAGCTGATGTTTTAACACCATTTATTCCATTAATATCAGAAATAGCACATATAGTACAAGATATTATTAATCTTTATCAAACTGCTGAACATAATAAAAGAATATGTGGTTCTTTATTATCAAGGGCTACAGCAGCTGAAACTGCTGTTAATATGTTAAAAATACGTAGACTTGAAAATGAGGATGTATTTAAATCAAAAGAATATTATAGAAATTTTCAAAAATTAGTTATGATTATTGGTAACATTAAAAATTTTATATCAGAAGTATCTCAAATTAAAGGTTTAAGAAAATTTTTAGCCGCTCATTCTATTGAAGAACAATTTCGTAATTTAACTGAAGAATTTGATGGTTTAATGCGTGTATTAAATTTTAATATGGCCGTACAAAATCAAATTCAAATGGAAGAAGATAAAAAAGTAATTAGATCGGATATTAAAGAAATGACTAAAGTAAGTTTTATAAAATTTATCATATTTTTATTTTATTATGTTTGTTATTATAAAATTGATTGGTTTTCACTTTTTTAATAGTATTTACAAACAATTGAAGGTGGTATCGTTAATGAATTAAAAGAAATTAATTCTTCGTTAGATGATATTACTCAACTTAATATAGCTTGGCAAAAAAAGGTTTTACATGAAGATGATAATGTTTTAGAATCCGCAACAATTAAGATTGCGGAATTACATGATCCTCCTGAAACGGTAAAACGAGGAACAAAAGTTCATAAAAAAATTCGTATGGGAGAGGAAGTAGCTATTAAAGAAAAAATTTTGGGAAATGATGAAAAGAAACTTATGAATGATATCCTTAGTCAAGTGGTTATTTTAAAGAAATTAAAAGAATCTCAATATATTCTTCAATTTTATGGTATTGCACAAGATGCTAGCGCAATGTATATGGTAACAGAATGGTGTGAATATGGTAATTTACAAGAATATTATCAAGGTTATGGTCCTCTTGATTGGCATGTAAAAACTCAACTTGCTGTTGATATCGCTCGTGGGTTAACTTTTTTACATACTGTGGCCATTTTACATCATGATATTCGTTCTGAGAATATTCTTATCACAATTCATCATCAAGCGAAACTTGCTAATTTTACTTTAAGTCGTGGATTTAATGATCCTACTAAAAATATGATGCCTACAATTGATACTGTTAGATGGATGGCACCTGAAAAATTGAGAGATCATAGAAAAAATCCTTATACTTCTAAATGTGAAATTTATAGGTAATGAATCATTAAAAAAATTTTCAATTATTTATTTTTTTTTTAATCATTTTAAAATTAATTTTTTTATTATGTAAAAAGTTTTGGTATGTTATTATGGGAAATTGCAGAGGAAAAATTACCTTTTCATAATGAAAAAGATATATTAGAAATTAGAAACCTTGTCGTACAAAAAATGGTTCGTCCGGTATTTAGCAATAGTGTTCCACATGAATGGGTTAAAATTTCTCATAAAGGTATCGAAAGATTTATTACAAATTTATCCTTTCTAGTTTTTTTTTTATTAAAATGAACTATTTTTTAAAAAAAATAGCATTACAGGATAGCCCAGCCGCGCGTCCTCCACTTAAAGATATGTTCATGATACTTAATCATCTTTATAGAAAATTCTTACCTTCTCAACCTATAAGACCAACTTTAGTAAAATTACCAACAGAAGAAGATTTACCAAGTGATGATGATGATGATCTCGCTATCGAAGATTTTTCTGCTAATATTTTAACAGTTAGGGAAGCCATATCAGAACATAAAAGGAGAGATGGTGATAAATCAAAGGCTTGGGAAAGTTTTAAATATTATGCTGAAGAATTTAATGATGTTACAGCAAGGTATTTAAATCTTTATTTCGTTTCCTTTAAAGATGATTATTTATTTATTAATTTATTATTATTTTAATAGTTATTGGAAAGGATATTATTTATATTATGGACTAAGTCCAATTAAAAATTCTTCAGATCCAGAAGAAAAGAGACAGAGATTAGAAGAAGCAGCCAAATTATTTAAAACTGCAGCAGATTTTGGATTACCGGATGCTCAATTAAGATATGGTCATTGTTTATGGTCAGGTGATGGTGTAAGGAAAAGTATTCCACAAGCAATTGAATATTTTCAATTGTCTGCCGATAATGAGAATTCTACTGCCATGTATAATATTGGTAACGTTTATTATCACGGTCTTGGCGTAACAAAGGATGATGAAAAAGGGATAAAATATTTAAGATTAGCTGCATTAAGGGAACAACCTAAAGCTCTTGAAATGTGTAAACAGAAGGGTATTTCTTTAGTTTAGAATTGTGTGATTTTTTGTGTATTTTATATAAATATATTTATATATATTATTATTTGTTACTATGTAATAAAAATATGTTATTAAATAAATAAATATGATATTATAATTCCATTGCCGTTTATTAAGAAAGTGGGCATAATACTGGAGTTGATATTATAATTCATTTTCGTCCAATTTTTCGTGCAATTCAAGCCTAGAAGTTGCTAAAATTTTGTTTACAAAGAAAATGTGAAATTTTCTCAGGGTAGCAAAGACGATGCAAGAAAATTTGAAGAAATTTATGAGGGAAATTGGGGGTCATAATGTTATTATTGAAATCGAAAATAATCAACAATCTATATATAAATCGCTTATTACTAGATAATTTTTGCACAAAGTACATGCTATTGACACAAGTTGAGCTGATATACATATCAACATCTGAATTTATAAGTTTTGAGGAAGGTGAGGCTATGAGGGAGGATCTCTTCCAATATTTATCTGCGAATTGCTGGAAAACTACAAGGAGAATTATGGAACATTCATTCGCTCTTTCGTATAAGGCCTACGTAGAGAAATAATTTTAACTAACAATTAGATTGTGGAAACCAAGGTGTTTCACGTTTTCTTTAAAAAGGAAATTATGCAATTATCTATACGTCATCAATGTCAGTAAACTTGCAGATCCTGGTTCAGAGAAACATTTTTTGGCGTTATTTAGCCCAACCACTGAAGTGATCCTCAAAAATGATTCGTCTACTGATTTTCAGTAGTTAGGCCATAAAAAATCGACCCGAGAATTAAGGTAAAACCAAAACCAATGTCAATATAAATCATAAAGATTTTGACAAGCAGTAATTAAAAAATTTAAAAAAAATATTATTTAAAGCTACTTAGGTACCTTCCTCGGCTAGCTTCTAGAAGAACAGGTACTAGAGGGCTAATCTCGAAATTTTTTTATCTTGGTGATCCGCGTACTCCCTCCCTCTAGAAAATCATTAATAAAGTTTCATTTTGCATCAATTTTTTCTTTATAAAAAACCATTACCATTGGTATGGTAGCGATCAGAAACATCTGACTTGCGATTATACTAGAGTCAGAAATCCCATTGTTAAGCACAATTCAGCCTATCCCTGGAGGTATGCACTTAAGTTTCCAGATAAAATCATAGCAGTAAAGGCTTAAATAGAATGTCTATCAGGAATTGAGATACATGTCTAGTTTGCAATAAAGAGTATTAGTATTATGTAATACATAGTAAATGATATAAAAATGATTATTTCGTGAGAACATTCAAATGAAAGACGTTCACAGCCAATTATATACTGGAAAACAGCATGCAGGGACTAGGGCCTTAAACACGCATGCTTAAGGACAGCTCGGCAGACTGCCTCCAAACATCTGAACGCAGGACGGTATGGCCTAACGACAGTAGGTATAATGAACGCATCCTGGAAAAAACAGCATGCAGGGACTAGGGCCTTAAACACGCATGCTTAAGGACAGCTCGACAGACTGCCTCCAAACATCTGAACGCAGGACGGTATGGCCTAACGACAGTAGGGATACGCGCGACTGTGAACTACACCTGTTATTTGAATCAAATCACCTACCGCAGGTTATTAATTCTTCAATACTCCCAATACTCTCATTTACCATATTTACTTGAAATCCACCCGTTATAAATTAAACGCGGTATTCTATATTATAAAATCTTTTTATTTAAAAATTGGGATGACATGTCCGTTTTGTGGGCGGTTTATATGATATGATGCTTAGGTAAGTGTCGCCGATCAGTGATCACGTAATTGACGAGATCGCGTTGTTTATATTTATAGTAATTGAATAACACGGAAACACGCGTAAAAGTTACTTCTGCCTATACAATTGAAGTTTTGAAGGCAAATTTAGCAAGAAAATCGAAAGCTCATCAATCAGCTAAGAAAAGACAACATATCTAGTTAAAGAAAACGGACAGGAACATCTTTTAGATGAAGCCAACTGACGTTTTTTCTTATGATGCTAACCTGAGGACTTTGGATAGGGTTGAGAAAGAGTCTCGTAGAGTTACAAACCAAAAACGAAAGACGGTACGATTGCTCAAAAAAAACTAAGCACATCGTCTCCATAGGAATGATAAATATCGTAATTTATAAAAATTATTGTTACGTTACGTAATTTTTCATAAGTTACGTTGCACGATTTTATTGTAAAAGATTATTGCGTAACCAAACGTCAGGTAATAGTAATGAATCATTAAATGGATATATATATACATATATACAATATCATTTAATTACCAATCAATTACCTCAAATTCTCGGTTGTTTAATTGGTTTAATTGGTTTGATTATTTAGATTAATTCCAATTCAGCAAGTAAAGTTTCGATTACCGAAAAATATTACATCATAGTATAGAGTTTAGAGAGAGTAACACAAATGGCTTCTGTATCATTCTCTAATTTAACAAGATGCCATGATTTTTAGATATTGTATATCATATACACCTCACGTGATGTTTCTACACGTGATTAAATACGTCCATACTTCTATGTGAGAATGTACAATGATAATTTAAATTTTAAAATTATTTCTTAAAATTAAAATACTTGCCCATTTCTATCGTTCTTTTCACGTTCACTTATAAGCTATACCTCACGTTTTCTTCTGTTTCACTTACCAATTTCTGTTATTTCGTTCACGATCACTTACAAGACGCACTTCACTATGTTCAGCAGTCTCCATCATTTTATTATTTCCTTTCAACATTTAGAATTATTAATTTGAGCTGGTTTATTATTAATATTAATTTTATTTGAATGGATTAATTTATAGATCAAATCGAACGTTCTTGCTTAAAAAAATAGCAGATAATTTAGTCAAAAGTTCTTTCTAAATAAATCATAGACGTTTATATAATTATGTATGAATCAAGTAATTTATATATGAGAAATAACTAGTTAATAAAATTATTTTACAATATAATTCTGTTAACCCTTGTCTTGTCTTGTTGTTGCTTATCACGTGTGCTAATTATGCAGCATCGCACCGGAACCGTTCCCTAGTAATCCCTAGTAATACCACAGTTCCTAATCGATCTTTCGCGATTTTTTTATTGATACTTTCACGAGTTAGTGTTTAATTAAAAGGATAAACCGAAAAGTTTACTTTTATCTCTGAGAGCGAATAGTTGGAATATTTAATATTAATTAAAAAAATTTTTTCGTAAAAGATTTTTATGTGGGGAGTGAAACCTTGTCCAAAAGTCTTGGTTGCGTAAAACCCCCTAGGTTTTCAACCGTACGTGACTACGTGTACGTGTACACTGTAAGGTACTGAATGATAAATATATGCAATTGAGAGCTAAGCGATTTATTATGGTTTGATTTATTTTTTAATTTGATAAAGTATCTCCACACAAAAAAATTATTTTAAGATAAATAAATAATAGATATACAATTATCTCTAAATCTCAATTAAAAAATTAAAAAAAAATCTCACTGTGTAAACCTCATTATAATTTACAAAATATTTTTGAAATATAACAAAATATCTAATTCTATGACTTTAGTCTGTTTAATATATCATTATATATCAAATTACTATTTAACAGTGGAAATAATAAAAATATTCAAACTTTTTGATGGAAATGCTTTTATGTTTAACAGAAGATTCATCTATAGGAAAGATTAAAGAGAAGATAATCCTTTCATATGTACATTTATTTAAATTCAGTAGTAAATAAATAATTGCTAACTTTCTTTTAAATTTTGTTAATTAAGCTATTTCATAGTAATTATATGGGAATTTGTGGTAAATTGAAAATTTATATTCTTCATGAAAAATAAACAAATGTGCCATAATTTTTTTTTTAAGAAAATTTAATTTGCTTAATTGTATTTTATAAAAGATTTGTAATGTGTTGTAGATAAAATAAAATAAAATCATTTGACTGAATAATCAAATGATTTATGATTTTTAAATTATTTAAATTTAAGCAATAAATGTGATAGTGAATTTAATGATTAGAAATATCTTAAATAAATTATTTAAATAAAACCAAAAATCACTTATTTTTTTATTAGAATATTTTTTATACAACACTCTTGTGAGACATGACTTTAGGTGCAATAAATTTAATCAGGTATTCTTAATTTTTGGTTCAAGTTAACATTTATTTATCTATAAATTTTGTGCCAAATTTAAATTCAGAAAATGATGACAAAAATAGAGAACTATTCTAAGTAAATTATCAATAAAGTAGCAAACATTTCTACTGTAGTTTCAAAATAATATTATAAAACGTGTAAAAAAATTATCTAAAATAATTAAATTTAATCTTATCTAGAATCGAGTCATGTATAAGAAAAAAAAATAGACTTTAAAGACACTACACCATTATTAGAATGTCGGTCAATATTTATAATAGCTTTTTACATCTTCAACTATCGCAGGAAATGGCGAAACAGATTCGTCAAAATAAGTTTCTAAATTTCCGAGCATCGTAGATGATGACGAGGTTGTTGGATTATAATAAAATAATTCTCCATTTATGGAATTAGACTGATCAGCATAATAACTAACTGATGTAGTGTCAAAATTTTTGAAAAAATAATCGTTATGTGGTAGAAATTTATCGTCTAGTGGTACATTGAGGAATGGATCAAATTTATTGACCCTCAGGGCGCGGGGAAAGTTATAGGTTTCTGCTCCGATGGAGTTGAAGCATTGAGAAATGTAATTCTCATGAGTTGGGGGATGTTGCACATAATGACATTGTTGATGATATGTCATGTGGTTTGTGGATGAAGAGCGATGGTTCGACCAATGATCATGTAAGATGTCGTGTGTTGTTGTAGATCTATCGATAGGACCACTGGTAGATTTGTCAAGCTTATCATTATGTTGAGTTGATTTTCGTTTATTAGTACGTGGTTTCTTAATACTAGATTTTTTAGTAGATCTTTTAGGTCGATAAACATAGTCAGGGTAATCTTGTATATGTTTCAATTTTGCCTTATCTGCGAGGACTGACCATCGCAGTTTTTCTCTTTCATCTTCTTTTCTCCACATTTGAGCAATCACTTTAGATACCTCAGCAAGAGATATCTTTTCATTTTTAGCGAGAATAATTTCTTGTTTTGCTTTACGGTACAAAATAAATGAATTTGGTGGACGAGGAATTTTTTTTGGTTTTTTTACTCGTTTCTTGGACTTGACGATAGGTATTGTTTGAGAAGTTGTTTCGGCAGGTATTTTTTGTGTGGATCTATTAGAACATGATTTTAAGCTATCATTATTATGAAAACCATAAGGTTGATTGCTGCTTGAAACCGTTTCTTGGTTCGGATCGAATATATCAAACATCAAAAGATGGTAATTCTTCTTCTCCATTCTTAATTGAAAGAAATTTTTTTTTTTTTTTTTTTTTTTTTTTTTTTTTTCATTTTTTATTAAAAAAAATTTTTTTTTTTTTTTTTTTTTTTTTTTGATATTTAATAAAATTTGGATAATAAGAATAAATGATAATATTGCTTTATATAAAATAATTTATGATTTTTATATTAAATAAAAAATTTTTATTGAAATTTTTCGACAAAAAAAATATCGCTCTTTTATAACTAAAATTCTTTCTTTCTTTTCACGTGAAATTTCCAATGAATTATAACATAGTAAAGTAACTAAATATAAATATATACGTAGATAATATATATGTTGCAAGAGATATATATTAATTCTTATTTTTATTGAAAGTTAACGGAACAATTGATGTTGAAATGTTTTTAATCTCGTTGATCGAAGATCATCTGTTCTCATGTGATATATGTATGCATAGTAAATTTTTGTTTTCCTCACGAGACGTATTTTTTTTTTAATAAAAAAACAATGGAAAAAAAAGGGAATTAATTTGAGTTTTTAATATATTATAATATTATTAACTGGTATCGCATAATATTACTGTTAATATTAATATAATATCTTGTGTAAA
Organism: Rhizophagus sp. LPA8_4_AMF; assembly: GCA_021464525.1. Classification (NCBI taxonomy): domain Eukaryota; kingdom Fungi; phylum Glomeromycota; class Glomeromycetes; order Glomerales; family Glomeraceae; genus Rhizophagus; species Rhizophagus sp. LPA8_4_AMF. The sequence continues at coordinate 10,998 of JADRCO010000322.1, read as the reverse complement.
ATTAAAAAATGTCGTACACGATAATCATTTAACGAAAGCGTGAATGAATGTTCAAAACGGCAAGAATATTTCGCCTAAAAACAAAGAAATTCAATGAACTGACAAATATCATGCGAAATATAACATAATTGACACCCGTAGATTCCATAAACTGATAACATGACTGTAACAAATAAAACAATAATAAGCTGCAATCTCGAATTAGTTAATAGATTTCTTCTTTTAGTGAACAGGTTTTGTGAACAGGTATAGATAACCTATTTATCTTTCATTTTTCATAATTCAGTTAAATATGTAATTGTTAAATAATTTTTTTATATCAGATATCGGGTATAGTAAAATTAGTCATATCATCATCTATATACTGTATATATATATATGGTTCAGATAATCCACTATAACCACGACTTGACTTAACGCTAACCAATTTAAGCATAATAATTATTAAACTCCTGCATCTTTATTTCTTTTCATAAATTTTTTCTTTCGGCTTTAATGAACCTAATTTTGTAAAGTAATGGATTATCATAGTGTAAAATTGTTTATGCAGATACGCATTTCTCAGTGACGCATTTCGATACATAGGAATATATACTGTAATACTTTATATATCCGATCATTATAAACTAAAATTGTAAGTTGGGTTTATAGCTCGTAGAGTAAATTATTTTACGGTTATTTGTTCGCTTATGTATGCACGTACTTTTCTTAAAATATGAAATTCTCTTTTAGCATCAGATGATAATGAATTGTCATATATTGTCATATTTTGGACCGATAATTTCAGTGATATGTCTTTGCTCATTATACTTTTACTATAATTAAATTATATGAACCAAATTCCAATGATTAAATGAAATATCTAAACATTATTTATTAAGAAGTATCATAAATAAAAACAAATATGCATTAATAAATTAACCTATATCATGAAAAGTTTTTTTTTCATTTACGATGAATTTTTTCTAATAATTTTTCGGAAAAATGAAAAAAAATATTAATTTTGAATATTTTAGAATTGAAATTCTTACAATTTTATTTAATAGGCGTATATTACATTAAATACAACATTAGAAGTTGAATTATTCATAAAATATGAAATTACTATTTGACTCTTATCGACATAAAAAATAATTTCCGTAATATTTCTTTTTTTTCGTTTTGTTTTTCATTTTTATTTTATTTTTTTCCTTTTTTTAATTGTGTTACACTTTAGGATAAATAATCGTGTAGATCAGGAGAATTTACTGTACTATCCCTGAAAAAATGTGTATTGCCCTAATAGTTCCTGTTTAAGTCATTCGATTACTATTTAAAAATCCAAATATTATTTGTCAAAAACAATTTTATTTTGATTATCACAAACATTTCACGTAATTAGTAATTTATTATTATATGTTCCGAACTTCCGATACTGAAAGAGAGATTATGCATGATGCTCTTCTGAGCCCAAATGAAATTTTACCGTCCCAAATACCCTTACTATAACGGAATTTTTTAATTATAAATTCGCTATAAAATGAATATTTTAAATTAGTACTGGTTACTGGTTATAACGAATTAGAATTTATTTGGAGAGTTCTTTTTTTTTAACATTATTTGGTAATGAATTGTCATATTTTTGATAAAATTCTTCGTCGATGCAGCTCTCTCATAAATTTTTTTTTTTAGAATAAAATAAAACCAATGATGAAATATGAATATCATCAAAATATTATTTTTTCTTTTTCTAAGGTTTCACAAATAAAAATAATTCTGCGTTAATAAATTAAACTCACATGACATTTTCAAAGAAAAAAAAAAAAAAAGGTTTGTTATGAATGTTTCAGAATTTAAATTCCGGGAATAGATTTTTTGAACAGAATCTCTAGTTTACATTATTACATCACAATACTAAACCGGTAAAGAAAAAAAGGTTTTCTATAATTTCTGTAATTGTTCTTTTTTCCTTTTTTATTTTTTTTCCTTTTTTGTTGTTTCACATTCTTTCATATCATTCAACTACTATTCAAAAACTTCTAATCTAATTGGTTAATTTTGTTCTTTCTAATTTCAGCACTGAATACGTAATTAAACTACGTTATCTGTACTGTATATTTTCGATATTTTATTGCATGCATTACGTATGAACGATTATTATCAAGAACAAATTAATTTCTACATTTTTTGTTTGAATCTCAAAACAAGTTAACAATTTACACATACAGTTTTGACGCTGACATTGGATCCTGCATTTCTTTTCTTTGTATAAAATTTGATTTTTTCACATTTTTATTGCGTGCATTACGCATGTACGATTATCAAGAAACATATTAATTTCAAAATTTAATCTCATAACAAGATAACAATTTATGTATACAGATTTGACGGGATCTTGTATCGTTTTTGTATAAAATTTGTTTTATTGCATGCATAATGCATTATGCGTGTATGATTATCAAGAAACAAATTGATTTCAAAATTTAATCTCGATAACAATTTACACATACAGTTTTGACGCTGACATTGGATCCTGCATTTCTTTTCTTTGTATAAAATTTGATTTTTTCACATTTTTATTGCGTGCATTACGCATGTACGATTATCAAGAAACATATTAATTTCAAAATTTAATCTCATAACAAGATAACAATTTATGTATACAGATTTGACGGGATCTTGTATCGTTTTTGTATAAAATTTGTTTTATTGCATGCATAATGCATTATGCGTGTATGATTATCAAGAAACAAATTGATTTCAAAATTTAATCTCGATAACAATTTACACATACAGTTTTGACGCTGACATTGGATCCTGCATTTTTTTTTTTCGTATAAAATTGCGCATGTACGATTAATATCAAGAAACAAATTAATTTCAAAATTTAATCTCATAATAAGATAATAATTTACGTATACAGATTTAACACTGACATAGGATCCTGCATTTTTTTTTTTTGTATGAAATTTTTCTTTTTCACATAAGGAGGTTAGCACAAGGGAGTCTTGTGTGAGAAATTTCCGCATGACTGTATTATCTTGAATTGTTTTCCTAAATTCGTATTAATTTCTTGGAACTTATACGATTGGAACTTGCATAAATGTATATGTTTACTATTATAGAAAGTATAGTAATGAAGATTAATAAAAAAAAAATAATAACGGGTAACTTTTGATTCACAATGCGAACTTTTTGATTCTGTAATTTATCGTAATACCTTTTTTTTTAATATATTTCTTTTTCTTCATGCACGGATTTTTCCAAAAATAAAAAAAAAATTTGTAATAAAGAATCAAATTATAGAGAAAATAGTAAAGTCATCCCTGACTTTGACGTAATTTCTGAAGATCGGTATATTAATATTTAATAATGTACTTATGCTTTAGTCTTCCGTCTAAAACTTCAAGGTCAACAAAAAACTACGGCTTGTAAAAGAAGGATTCGTAGAAATTAAATATGCTGTAAATGCTATTGATTTTTTAGAATGAACAATTAATCGAGGAATTGTAAAATCATATTTTCGGAAGTTTAAAACGACAATTATGTAAAAAAAAAAAATTTTTTTTATACTTAGGATAAAATAGTATGACGACTATGTAGACATATAACCTATCTACAAAAAGTACATCGTTCTTACACATTTTATCCAGGATTCTAACAAATCACCTACACAAATAGAATATATAATTATATATGGCTTCGCTCAGATAGGATGACATTATTGACGAGTTTTCCGAAATATTTTGAACTTCTTCGCATGAAATACCGTAAAATTGTATTTATATCACGATTCCTAATAATTATTCGTGATTTATTATTTTGATTTTCTTACGGAAGATGTTAGTTAAAAGGCTAGATAATAGTCTACTAATATAGGAATAAACTATTTGACTGTGGAAATGATCCGTCCTATAAAGAATTTATTCTCACTTCGGACTTAGCCCTAGCACATTGGCCAGTTTCTATCGACATCAAAAGGAATCCAAGAAAGACATCGATGGATAAATAATATCATGGATTGAGAAAGTGGAGAAGAGGGTAGTTAGTTTTGCGAGTAGTAGCAATAGTATTATCAACGATGAAGTTAGCAATAGTTAGTATAGTATAGCGGAAAGGAACTTCCATTCATTATTACATTGCAAACGTCTAGAGGCGGGCAGGCATATTTTATGCTTTATTCCTCCCTTGAAACACCCGCTAACCGTTTTATTTTTTCGTCTTGCATAGCAACCGGTTCCTTTCTTATACATTTATGAAAAATAAAATCTATTTCTTTATCATTTAAAACGTGTGTGCGCGTGTTTTCGTATGCATGACTTGAAACGTCGTAAAAATAAATTTTTATTAATACAGAGATAATTACAAAGTGGTTAGTTTAGCTAACCGATACATATTTTTGATAAATTTTTTGATTCTAGCCCTCTTGCTAGCTAGAGAAATATCAACACTAACACGATCCTTCAACAACCCAATAATGATGCCAATTACCCTTCTCACGTTGCTTCGAAGTAATTCAGGATTTCCCTTGACGTAGGATTTCGTGAGATTAATCTGGTACTCACTGCCACTTGTACAGTAAATACCGTCCAGAGTATATATGATAAAGTGCCACTCCATCCCCGTGGTCACGATACCATAATGATAGTCAAAATAATCATCGTTGAATGTTTGGTCCGCGCTCCGTTTCTTTTTATTTGTCTGGAATGCGAGACATAAAATTCATTAAAGGCTCATCTGAGCATATCCAATCTTAATATTGCGAGGCTTTACTTCGGTAGGTCTTCTAATCGGGGAGCTGATACACATGATCGCAGTGAACGCTTTAATTGGAGGGTTTAGGATATCGTTTTCACACTCCGAACATGTTCCCAGCTTCGAAACTTCTATGTATCTGACAGATGCATCCTCAAGAATTTTTTAGGAAGTTATAAGCAAGATTCTTAAGGTCGGTTAAAGACATTCAGGCATATGCAAGAAGCACTTATGGCTTGACACCTACATCTGCCCTGCCCATTGTTTTATAGCGCACAAATTCCACAGGAGAAAACGATTCCGGAACTGATACCCCTCGCAAATTGCTGTGATTAGCATATACATCCCCAACTTCCATGTGAAGTAGAGAAATGGAAGAAATGGAGAAATGGACTTACTTTAAATTTGTTAGAGAGTAAATAAAAATCTTAAGTTACACAGCTCCAATTAGTGCTAGCGTAACTGTGGCACAGTATCAAAAAAAGTTCACGATCAATTTTCAATGAAAATGGTTATAAAGGAATCGTAGTGCTTTTACTGTTTTTACGTTTGCTCTACGTTTTCTCGTGTTTTCACTTTCGAATAATTGTCGCAACAGAAGGTGTAGAAGAAATGTTATTTGAAGGGGCTCAAGAAACAAGGCAAGCCTCCAAAATTATTCGGGTAAGTTATGTTTAATACCGTTTACTAAGAAAAAATAACAGGGAGTATGGTTAACAAGTAACGACTACAATAGATCTGCTTGAATTATTGGAGCAAGTGCAAAAAGAGGATGTCGTTGAGATCGACCGTCCTGATGAACTAGGTACTCGAAGCGATACATTCGATATATATCGCTGACGGAATCGGAAATAAGTTACTTATTAAAGTAAGTCTAATTATAGTCTACACGCCTATATATCATTTATTAATCTTAGGAGTTTTATAATTTAGTACGATGGGGTGGTAAAGAAACTATTCATCGCAGATTAACAAACTCAGCTGAGGCATTCAATCCAGCTTGGTTTGTAGGAAGTAATGTAACGTGTTGTGTTGGACATACAGAACGTCGACCTGACGTTGGTATTTGGATTACACCACCAACGCATCCGCAACGCATAAATGTTCACTTCCGGATGCGTGGATTGTATTAAATCTCTATTAAGGAAAACGTAAATAGTTTTGACTTATCAGATCTGAATTCTTGCAGGTATTTTTTGATAGGAACCCGGATCGGAGCAACGCGATAAATAGAGTTAATCATTGTAAGCAATTATGGAATGGGATTGAATACGTCGGAATTACTATACCTGAAACCACTCGTCGGAACCCAAACCCTGCGCAAGCTTCGACTGCTGTAGTTTAACAAAACAACCGACCTAACCAACCTCCATATGGTATTTATTGGGACATAAATGGAAACCCACCAGTTTATTTTACATATACCTGAAACAACCATCTTGTCCTTGCGTGTGGTTGGACACTTGATTTTAATATTGTACTCAATGCAATTCTTTAATGATAGACAATATCTAAAACTTGTTGCATATTATCATATTAATTAATATAATAAAGATAAAAATGATAAATAGAAATATTAAAAGTTATATGTACAAATAAAATAAACAATCATACATGCGAATTGATATTATTATACTCTATTTTTTTTACAATAGTGTGAGGTATCACGCAAAAATACAAAAGTTAAAAATAAACGTTTCTATAATAATTATTGCGGACCAATTTTTTTGTATAACATCCTCCTTTCTATTCTCAAAGGCGTAAATGCCATAAATCGAAAACTAAGGATCTCTCTTAAGAAGGCATGAATTAAGTATCGGAATGTCTCCATCATCGGGAATTGTTTAGATGTCCTGGGTTATGGCTGATAAATTATAGAGATCGGAGGAGTGAGGTAAATTTTACACCTACTTATACATTTCTTGAAAGGTCTCCCTCGAGACTAAAATGGTGTGATTTCGGGATGCAATTTCGCTAATCATTAACCTTGTTAATACCTTCTCCCCTTGCAAATCGCGGTAATTGGCATATATATTCCCTAATCTCATATGAAGTAGAGAAATGGAGAAATAAATGAACTATTGCTTCGGTAGAAGAAATTCTCGTTAGAGCGTAAATGCGGGAAAAAATATCCATGCAAATCTCGATTACTTCGGCAATAATTTTTCCGAGTATCTTTCTGCGCATTTCATATCATATAAGCCACATGCAATTAACGAATTCAGGTACTAGCCACATGATGTTAAGTCGTTGTATAAACCACGTAAAGATTCTTTAAATTTATACGTCTTCTGAGGAATCGTGATTTACGGATTCTCATCATACCACACTTCAAGAAGATAAATTCCATTAAGCTGACATAGGAGCTCAAACTCAGCTTACACTTCCTTAATCTTAGCGTTCTTAGCCTCAAGCTCAGCGAACTTCCTTCTAAGATCAGTATTTCTTATCCTTAAGTTCAGCATTCTCGTTCTTAATCTCAACTAAGAACTTGGCATTTAATTCTCTTAATGCATCGCTGGATTGAGTGTTTGACATGAATAATAAAATTTTATACAATAATGTGAATTATTCAATGTTAATTTGCGAATGTAAAGGCAAGCTTTATTAATACAGATAAAAAATAAATACAGGGACAGTTAAGAGCAGTACGAAGTAAAATAAATACAAAGAATCGGGACTTTACCCATAATACATGACGAATTTTCTATGTTAAGAACTATCTACAGTATCTGATTTTTCCGCAATTTTGCTCAATGACTTTACCCTTTTTATTTCTCCCCGCTAAGTGAATCGTCGACTGGCTCCTGTGCCTTCTCCAATAACCATACAATATGCCCGAGGAGCTTTTTCACCTTTGACTGTAAATTCTCATCTTTATATACTACGATCACTGGTTCCGACAGCTTAAACGATTGCCTCTCGTCACTATCTAGCCTATACTCCATAAAGTACCATTTTTCCGCATCTGTTACAATCCCTCATACTTTGTCCAAACCGTAGGACTCCCTCTAATTCGTTCACTTTACGTTTACGGCACGTCAATGATGATTCCATATGCACAATGGCCTGTGCGAGAATCCCTGCTTAAAGTCGTCTTTTTTAACTTCGACTAAACCAACGATGCTATTAGTCGAACGACATTCTATTGCATAATCGAGATTTCCTTGCCCGTTGTGGCCTGTGATGAGCTTGCTTCTATGGCATGATTTTGAAATTTTTTTCATAGAACGATACCCACCGGCCAGTCAGTAGTGGGAATAAATGGTTTTAGTTGCCTCATATGCAACATCAAGGGATGTGATTTTTTGACGAAGTTTCAATTCGACCATTAGATGTTTAACCACTGATTAAGACTTTTCATCTTTGAGGTCAACACACCCACACGAAAAAACAGGGTATACATCAATGCTGGGATTTGGGTCGTCGCTAAGACCGTAGAGTTCACACACTTTCGGGAAGGTCCATTCGTTGAAGGGTTTGAGGGGGTCTCAATAAATACAGTGAACTTGAAGCTGATTTTTGTCACGAACAACTGGAGCATCTCACGAAGGTCTTGATCGTTACGAGGGGAATATTTCCACTGCCATTTACTATGTTTAGTTCCGCTCCATCATTTTCAAGCGATGGTGGTTGGTACTTTTCACGTATGGAATTTTTTAGTCCTTCGAGAGTTGCATGTTCGATATTCGGTTCACTTGAAGCTCTTCGTTTGTTTCGGGCTAACGACGACATCGAATGCTGTAATTAATGTCAGGGTTAGTAAGTATATTGCATAGCTCATAACCTAAAAATTCTCAGCGAACATTCGTTCTCCCAAAATCATATGACTGGTTTCGCTGATCTGAGGTCAGGAAAAATACATACCATGGACAGACTTGTTGAGTAATTCCTGCATCGTAACGAGTTGCTTTCTTAATTCTAACACCTCGTCCGAACACGTGGTGCCTCGGCTGGTGAGTCGAGAAGTTTTTCGATTTTTTTTTGTCGCGTCTCTGTCCTTGACTGCGAGATTGCTCGCGATCGTCAGGGATCGGCACATTCCATAACTTGAGCTTGTCTGTGTCCACATTAGCAAAGTCATTTTGTTTTTCTGCCTTGATAACCTTTTTGAGGTGGCCAACAAGCTGGTCCTTCTAAATATCAACAGGGAAAGCGTTCGCGAGCGTATTTCCTTTGACGAGACAGAGTATTAAACGTGATAGACATAACGGCTTTTATAGTAATTGGTGCAAAATACGGTGTGTGAGGACAAGTGCGATAAAAATTTATTTGCGGAAAAGCGGGGGTATTTGTGAGAAATTCACCTGTCGCACAGATTTGCCGTGTGACTATAGGAAAGTGGATCACGAAATATCAGGGTTACACATTCTCTCATCCCCGAAACTTGCCGGAATTATTTTTCATGAAATGTCTTTCAATCAGACGTACTGTGATTTGCTAGATAAGTTGCATGGGTGCGTCTGACAACACGAAAACGCAATCCTTTGTCCAAGATTGAAGCTGGGAGTATAAATCCTACAGTAGAATCGTTTTTGAAGCATGAGATTGATAGATATCAGAAGCTAATGTGACAGAGACGAACCCAAAGTTGGTCAACAGGGACACGAAGTGTGATACCTTACACAACCATATGTGAGGATGAGATCAATCATCGGGTTATGCATGAGAATGGGTGCAGTTACCATTTTCTTACACATAATTAAAAAAGAAAAATTAGAATTAGTGGTTTTTGCCTAAACCAACTTCCATCCCTAACCCTAACCTTAAGTTAACAAAGCCAACTCACCAATCATCTCTAACCCTAACCCTAAATTAATGAAGCCAACTTCTAACTCTAAACCAACTTCCTAACCCTAACCATAATCTAACTCTAAGCCAATACCTAAGCTAATGCTAAGTCAACCCAACTTGTAATGACTTACCAATTAGAATTTTTTTATTCATCATTCTTTTTTTTTCTTTTGACAGGGATTTGATGGACAAGTAGTAGTATAATTATGTCCTTTATTATTACAATAATTTCATTTGTTTTGAGTCTGCCCATTAGTAATTTTATTAGAATCATTTGAAATTTCTAAAGGTCTTTTAAATCTGGTATTTTCCAACAGTTTTTCCTTTGGATATCTAATCATGGGATTTCTAATATTTTCTGATCAAATTCTGATAGGTTATTCATATTCTTAGGCTGGTCTAATTATTAAGTTAACTTCTATGTTAAATTTGTATTTATTTTCACAGTATTATCAAAGTAGACCTCATTATTGCTTAAGTTACTGTTATTTGGAATATTCTCAAGAATTCTTCAGTAAAAAGGTCACTATCAGAGCTATTTCTGGATAAAGATTCAATATCATTCATTGCTAAAGCCATAATAAATAATAAATAAGAGAAAAAAAGATATAAAGCTTATTAAAACACATAAATAATGTAATAAGTAAAAAGTTTGTATAAATCACATGATAATGATCTGACAATTATAAATTTTATAAAATTATAATTCCTATACATACAAAAAAAATTATGTTGGAAATGCATAAAATGATCATACATAAAATCTAAATTCTCATATAATTATATATAGAAGTATTAATTTTATAATCTATCTATTTAACACAAATAAATAATATTAAAAAATATACTGTAAATATAATATATTAATATTAAAATTTTTACTATAATATTTATATAAAAGAAAATAATTATCAAATATTAAATTTTATAAATATTCTAATTTTTATTAATAATTATAATTTGTAAAGTTTATTAATTAAAAGAGATTTTAAAGGCATTTTTAATTAAAAGAAATATAATAAAATCCCAAATATCTCTTACCTATGCTGGTCGAAAACCCACTCTGTATTATATTTCAGTAAATTTTAAAGCTAAAAAAATAAAATTATCATTGGATTCCTCTTATCAAAACAAATAAACTCAAAAGTATAAATTTTATTAAATTGGATTGTTAGTCAATTAAAAAACAGAGATATGTAAGGACCCCGAAGAATACATATAAAACTGGGATTTGATTTTATATAAACTTACTATATAATTTCCTAATAAGTCATATGGTTGAAATTGTATAACCAAATGGCAGTTACGTGAAAAGTCAGATGTTTATTTGTATAACAACAATGATTTTTACTATAAGTAAGATTTTTATTTTGTATAACGATATTATAGAATTTTTTTTATACGTTTAAAAAATTTTTTTTTTAAGATTTTTTAATAGTTCAAAATTTACTAAGATCAATAAGCAAATTA
>JADRCO010000321.1:25000-37821 GCA_021464525.1 Rhizophagus sp. LPA8_4_AMF | reverse complement strand
AATACCCGGGTCTTATAAAGTGGGGGTACGCTCAAAGGGGGATACTATATGCAGTGCTAGACGGTAGTTGGGCATTACAGTCAACCCTCTATATAGCGAACCCTCGATATAATGAATTTTAAGTACACTTATAATTAATTTACCCTTGTTATAGTGAAGTAATCAATCAAATTGCTTAAAATCTTCACTATAGCCCTATAGTGAAGTTGAAGTCCAGAACCTAGGGTTTGTTATATAGAGGGTTGACTGTATATAGTAGTATCTAATAAGAGTGAGAAAAAAGACTCTCTTCTTTTAACATATTATTGCAACTGCTAGGCTAATTTGAAAACAACTAACAAACATTCATTGTTAGATAAACAAAGATACTCCTGCTTATTTAAAATGGTACCATTGTAAAAGGTCAATAAACATTGAATTTTATCAGTTTGAACTAGATTAACATTAAAAATTCTCAAATATATTTGGCCAAATTTTAAATTATTGGAAAGATGAATGATAATATTGGAGCAGTAAAAATCGCCAAACTACACCAAAAACTTGGAGAGATTTGAACATAATACAATGTACTGGGAATAATATTGTATTATATCTGGTATCCCTGATGCCAATATTTTTGCTCATATCCGGCATGTTACGTTATTTATTGCCAGGTATCATTTATTGCTGATATATGGTCACAGTTTTACTTTATATCCACCTTAATAAAATATTATTTACGTTAAAAAAGAGCAAATATTGGAATCAAATATTTTCCAAATTTGCTTTAACATTGATGTAGTATCCAATTTATCATGATCAGTAAGGCTACCAGGGATATAACCATTATTAGGCACTTTGTTATTCAATATTATGGTGGGATATTGAATGATTGTTGTCATGTGCCACTGTGTGGCATAATGACAGTCAATCATTCAACACCCACCTCCATATCGAATACTCCATGCCTAATAACTATAATTTACGCGTATTTAAAATCGTGTATCAGGCAATAAATCACGTGATACCGGATAAATCACTTATTCGGCACTTCGAGCCGAATAACTATTAAATATCCGGTATCCCATAAGATTATTAGATTATGATGCAATAATTTTGCTCGTTATCAGGCATGTTACGTCATTTATTGCCGGAAATAAATGATATCCGGCAATAAAAATTTATCATGATCACGATGTCAGCCAATCATTCAACGCCCGTGCCTAATAACTCTATAATGAATAACAAAATTGTGTGCAGATCATGCGTAACCTGGAAACAAATCCGGCTACCATTTTTTACATGGTGATGCTAGGGTCGCTTGGCCCCCTCAGAAGTCACTATTGAATTATCCAGTTCATAATCGAGATTTTCATAACTCGCATAACACGATAATAATAATTAAAAATATTTAATAATATATTTATTGATATAAAAGCTAATTTAATACATTTGATAGTATATAAATATAATAAATATAACATATATTTCAAAATATAATTTACTTTATAACTTATAATAATTTCATAAAAAAATAAAACAATTCTTTCAGGGATAAATTTTACCAAGTTTTTTAATACAAATACCATAAGGTCTAATATCATCACTTTTTGGACTAATCCAATATTCGCCGATACTAGTGTTAATTTTATTTAAAGTTTGAGGATTTACTCTATTTTGAAATACCAGACAATAAACTTCGTTATTATGAATAAATTTATTAGCAAATAAAGTTGCAACATTGATATCAGGAGTAGAATAAATTCCATATCCAAATTTAAACCTTTTTCCTTTTGTAATATCAAAACCAGTTTCAGCAATTGATTTTGCATTAAATTTATCTGTTCCATGATAAGAAACTGGCCACTCGTTTGGATCAGATTCATAACGCCAAGATCCCTTTTTAGCTGCTTTACCTAACCAAGCATTATCTCCATATTTATTTAATACTTTAACGGCAATTCGCTTCCAGCCGCACGGTCTGCGATATTCGTACGATCCTCTCATAAATTTTTTATCATCAACAATATTCGTAAAATCACAATCATACATTGGATCAAGGAAATCTGAATCGATAAAATTAATAACTTCATTATTTTGGCCAATCAAATTAATGATTGCATTATTATTTAAGATATTATAATCTAATAATGTTAGATTATCTTTTAATAAAATTCCCGAATAAATCAATCGTTGTTGATTTGATGGAATTCTAGTTTTACTTTCAATATGAAATTTTATGAAGGAAATTTTTGCGATAATTGGAACATTTTTAATTGGAATTATTTGTCCATTTAACGTACAAATTCTAATGACTATCATGATCGGTTTTTCAGAAATTTGATTAGAACTTTGCTGAATTTGTTGAGAAAATTGAGATTGTTGCGATTGAATTTGTTGAGAAAACTGAGATTGTTGCGATTGAATTTGCTGAGGAAATTGAGATTGTTGCGATTGAATTTGTTGAGAAATTTGCGATTGTTGCGGGTGAAGAGTTTGCAATTGCTGAGATTGGTTTTGTTGAGGAGCAGCTTGCAGGTGAATTTGTTGAGGAAATTGCGCCTGAATTTGAGACAATTGCGATTGAATTTGTTGAGGAATGTGCGATTGAGCTAGTTGAAAAACTTGGAATTTCTGGGTAATATGCTGTTGAAAAGGAAAAATTTGTTGAGAAATTTGTTGAGGAAGTTGAGTAATTTGTTGCTGTAATGAAGACATCATAAAATTTTTCGGGTTTGCAATAAAACATTGTGTATAATTTGCAGAACAAAAATGAGAAGATTCTTGAGTAGAAAAAGAGGCATCAGAAACAAATTGAGAATCGGAACAATCAACATCGTCTTGATTAACATTTTCGTTTCCTTGCAAAGAATAATTAGGATTAAGATCGTCATTATCATTTTGTACTTCTCCACCAGCTAAATAAGAACTATGAAGAGATACTGGATTTATGCTTTGATAAGTAACGTTATTATTAATTCCATTGTGTATTTGATTTAAATATTCTGATTGTGATATTATGGGTAAACCAGTTAATGATTTAAGGGCTGCAGCAACAAGTGATGAATTTGAATTATCAAAATTGTTGTTAAAAAATGCCATCTTTGATATATTTTATTTTTTAGCTATGATAAAAACCATGGTTATATATATTTGAATTTTGAGTAACATTATTATATATATTTTTGAGTAATTAAGCAAAATTAAGTGTTTGTTACTTTTGTCTAATAGTGTATTTTATATATGAGTGAATGGTAATATTCGAATGAGTAAAAGGTAATAATTGAATGAGTGAATGGTAGTAATTTTCCTTTCATCACTTTCTATTTTTGGACGTTTGAAAGTGATTTTCATTATTGCTTTTAGAATTTTTTGTTAAAAAAAAACCAATTTTTATGAGAAAATTTCTTAAGTTTTCATGGATTTCTTTATTTTGTAATGCTGGTTAACTGTTAGTTATATTTAAATTAAACTAAAGATATATCATATATATCATATATATATAATAATATTATATATAATTCAAATACGTGATATTCTCGATTTTAACACTAATCCGTTTTTGGAAATAAAAACAAAGCTAGGAGTATCTTTGTATGATTTCCAAATAAGGAGTCATTCAAAGTTGGATTGGATTATCTGCAAAATACATAGAAAAAAAAATACCGTTTATTAATTAAAAAAATCACATAGATAGATGTTTCTTGGTTAGATCCGATTTTCTTTTAATTAGTTTAGAATTTTCATTGAAACCTTTCATAATTTAACAGATGATTTTGCTTTAGTTTTTCGATGAAGAATAATCCAAATTTTTATAATAAGATATTAGAATTTGCGATTTTTAAACTTCAAAAAGTAGTAATATAAATACAGTAATATTGTTTGTTAATAAATCTGTTTATTTATCTGCTATTTATGCAGAAGTCCATTTAAAAAAAAAACGGTTATAATTTTTATTATTAAAAAAAAGTTGTGTTACAAATAATCTGTTGATACATATTTTTTTTTAATTATATACATACTGTACAATTGAACTTTAAAAATAGCATATTTTCTTTCAGATACATTTGTAAGGCTTCTTTTTAGAAATTGTTTCAAAGAGTCATATTTATTAAGAATATTTTCTTTGATTTCAATGATGACAAATTATCTATTGTATTTCAAACGGATTAAAAGTCAAACAAAACTACAATTACAATAAAATAAAGTAACAATCAAAGTATTTATTAAATCATATTGAACACTCGGAGCGAAAGTTGTGAAAGAACCGATTTTCAACTCTGGTGACTGTAACATGGTAATACTTAGAATAATTTTTTCGTATTGTATTCACATAAAAATATAACAGCTTTATATTAAAACTAAAAATATTATGATTAAAATTTCACTTTATAGAATATATTAAATCTGTTTTTTTCAAACGAAGATTTTTATTAAGTGTTAATTTTAATATTCGAAGAAAAGAATTTTATTTTATTTTAAAGGAATCTTAGATATAGAATGTAGAGAAAGCATTTATTTTCATAGAAAGAAATAATAATAATCTATTTGAATGAAAAAAAATTACCAGATTATCAGATAATATTGATAATATTGAAAATGGTGAGGACTAGTATAAATAATAATAATACGGTGATAATCTATCAAACCACTCTTTAAAATAAAAAACTAAAAAGCTTATTAAGTGAAGCATATAAATATTGAGTTTATATTAACTAACATCAAATGTTAATTGTAACGTATACATATAATTATCTTTCTTAAAAGCATATATTGACATATAACTTAATACTACAGTTTTACCTTAATTATAATTTGGGTTTATTTTTAGCTATTTTGATGTACTCTAGGTATCTTCAGGACTGTTTGGAGGAACTGAAGATGCTTCGTTAGCATCATTATCTGAATATTCTTGGAAAGTGGGTTGAATATCTATGGTATCTTGTATAATACTAGTATCTTGTTGATAATTGGCAGGTTGTTGAATATGAGGAGAACTATTATATGATGAATATTCTTGGAAAATCGGTTGAATATGCATAGTATCGTGTGGGTTGGTGGTTTGTTGATAATCAACAACAGATCGTTGAACAATGTTCTGCCGAATTAAATGTTGTACGTTATAATGATATGGAAATTGATGGTTGGGAATATGGGATAAATCAATTCTATTATTCAAGAGTCGCGCGATTTCCGTTGAATTTAATTCGGTATAAGTAACATGATAAATACGCGTATCATTTGGTACAGGAAGATAAAATTCAAATGTATTATTTTGAGGTGTAGGAGCAATCGTATTAGCATTATTAATGAAGTTATTTCCAGTTTGATCCATTGGTAAATTAGAATAATCCATGTTTTTAATAATTTTTAAAATTGTTTATATTGTATTGATGTGAATTTTAAATTTTTTAAAAAAGAAAAATGTCATGTATTTATATACATATTTTTTATACATTTATAACTTTTCCCAATTAACATCACATACATAAACAAATATTAAATCGTTTAGCTATCAAGATATTTTTAAACAACCTTTTTATTGTTGTATACTTTTTTTCAAGAAAATGCTTATTTCGTTTTAGTTAATTAAAAAATTGTTATTTTTGTCACACTTAAAATAATTTCAGCCTATTTGTGATCAATATATTGTTACTAACATTTAGGAACAAATGGAATATGCCGAAGTTCCGCGTTAACTTATAAATCGCAGAAGGATAAAATAAAAAACTACGCAATCCTACAAATGAAATCACGTGAATAATTTAGAGAAATTGTCAATAGTATAAGTGTATTTAGTGTATTTTTAAAAATGACGGAGTTTTTTTGATAGTAAAAAATAATGTGTTACCTTAACAGTAAATATAATAAAGTTTTCCTTTCATATTTTATTATTCTTTTTTTTTTACTTACGCTAAGAATACCTCAAGATGAACTATTATATAACCATAATAGTGATAGATCAAATGTTTCACAATATATACAGTAATTAGGATAAAGTCTCTCTTCCCATGCAATTCATTTCGTATATCATCTGCGGTGATTTGAAATAAATTTCTTGTTAATATTAAACTATAAAATATTAATTCGTAACCACATAAAATTTTTATGTTACACAATTCTCTTACCAGACATTTCGGGTTTATTCTTTTTGATCCTTTTTTATTACACATTCATTTAAGAAACTATTTAATCTTTACTAGTATAGATTATTCCAGCCAGCGGCATAATGGCGAAAATGTATTACACCAAATGTTGATTTAAATACTCGTATTAAAACGTTAATATATCAGCATGGCTTTAATCTAATTCACCCCATGTATAGATTATTCCTTGAACTTTTTATATTTTCAGTTAACTGTTTATTTTTGGAGTTGAAAACGTTCCACATATACAGTCAATGCCAATTCCTTCCCCGACAAATTCCGATAATCCTTTACAAGGAAGAAATGTTTCTAGTGGTTCTTCACTTAAAAATAATTTTAGTTCAATAATATAATTTGTTTGTATAATAGGAAACTTTTAAAGTATAATACCTTTGTCTTGCTTTGCTATCACAGATTCAAAGGTTGTGCTCAATGACTCATTGGCTCACTCTTTACTAAAGATTGTTTTTAGCTTCTTCTAGTCTTTCTTGAAATGTAGGAGAGAACTTTCTCTGAAGTCTCTAAGAGGATCATTCTTTCACATTAAGGCGACTTCTGATGTTGTGTTATCAGAAACTATTTATTCCCATTTAACTTAGCTAGAATTCTTAGCAGAGCATATATCTTCTTTTCGGATATGCATTTCTTGTCTTCCTTCAGGATAAATCAACCAGTGCGATAGGCTTTACAAAATTCGGATTAAATTTCGCATGATGATCTGCTATGATCAACCATCATACTTACTATTGATGATAATTTAAGGATTTTGGTATAATAAGGTGTGTAATATTCTTAATGGAACAAAATTTTTTTAGTGATCTGTATTGTATATTAGTATGAAGAATAAAATTTTACCCGTAAAAATTTTCTGAATTTTGCACGCTCTAAGATCAAACTCGAGAAAATAGACAGTTTATAATACGATTGTTACACGAAATTTATCTTACCTTCAAACTTTGGGGAAACTATTCATTTAAAGCTAGTTGAACTAAATCTATTAGATCATTATCTTATGGTGAAATATCAGATGCCCATTTGCATTTTTATCCGCAATAATTTTTTTTCTTATAAAGGAATCTGCAAGTGAAACATTTTTTTTCATTAAAAGATTGATCTCATCAAAATTAATGCGTTAAAATTTTATGACTAAATAATACAAACATTCATTTATTTACTATTAAACCAGGCAATAGATTTACAATTATTTATCATATGGGCAGGGTTTACATATGGAAATGCGTCACACTGCATCGATAATTTTTCCAAATCATGAATATAAAAAAAAAACTGAGAATATCATCTAAATATACATAGATATACGTAAACAGTCTTCATATGCAAATTATCTATTGATCAGTCAATCTGTAGGTTGTTACCGTAATCTTTACTATACTAGGTTTATCTCCGAGAAAAAAAATACGCCTTGAAAATCTTTTCACGTTACGCCTGACGCCGAATGGCCACACTTTAAAAAAAAATTCTGATTGGATAAATTCTAAATCACATGATGCAAATGTTTCTGCGTTAAAAGTATATATAAGATTCGCGCAAATCAGTTGTTATGTAATCATTAAGTATGAAAATGAGGTATAATTGTATGAATGTTTCTTTGAAGTGTTCTTCATATAGGATCTTGTTATTTAAAATGTCAAAAAGATTTTTAACAAGTATATTTTTTAGGTATATTGAGAATCAAATGCAATTATTGCAAAATTTTGAGTATGAAAGAATAAAATGATATTTTCTTTATCCATTTCTATAATTGGATACGATGATCGGTTACATATACCTAATTTGATTAATATTATTCCAAAAGACGACAATACAAAAAATTTTTTTCTTTCCAAGGAGAAAATTAAACTTTCAAATTGATGATCACACAAAAATATTTATTTCTTTATTTGTAAAAAAAAAAGAGAAGACAATGCAAAATAGTGAACGAATCAAATCGGGATTAATTATATTTCAATACAATATATATTTTTTGAACAATACTTTAAATAAAATAAATAGAAAGAAAAATACTAACTGCTATATAATGATAATTTGATAACATTAGTCAAATACGAAAAAGAATAAAATTTAAAAAAGGTTAACCGAATATTAAGTAAGTTTAGTATAATCATATAACGTATACATATGCATAATTAAAATTCAATCTATCAGCTGTAAGTGGTTTAAAAGTAATTACAAGCTTGTGATTGTGTATTTATGTTTTAGCATATACGTACCTAATATTTTAATCACTCGTTTTAAAAAATTTATTTTAAAAATGTTTATGATTTTCCTCATTTTTTTAGGAGGTTATTTGTATTATTTGGGGAAAATAAGTTTTTTCCTTTCTTTTTAGTAAATAATTATATTAAATATTTTGATTTTAATATTATGCTATATAAATGAATGCGTTTGGCTTATAATATGTGACATTGTTATATGCATGATTCAGTGTAATTTTATGCATGCGTTTGATACCTGCCAAATTCTTTTTATATGAATTACAATAACGTTTTTTTAATTTGTTCAATTTAAGAATTGTTTAACTTTTTATTTTAAAAAGATTCGAAAAGGTATATAAATGCGTACTTCGAAAATGCACGTTCACAGAAGCACAGCCGAAAAAAAAAGCATTACAGGTTAGAAGGAAAAAAAAAAAAATTTTTTTTTTTTTTTCGATTTAAATAACACAGTTGATCTCGTTTTTTTTGTCGCTCTTTTTTTCCTAAAAAAAAAAAAATAAAATTTTCTTTAAAGAATAATTCCTTATTTTAAATATGTCACCACTTGAACCTTTTGCCAATCAAACAGTTATAAATAATTCATCAACTGAAGAAATAATAACTGATGAAGTATCATTATTAAAAGTTCAAAATAAACCAAAAGAAACAACAGAAACAACAATTTTTACAAAAGATAAAGTACCATCAATTCTTGAAATTAAAAAATCGATTCCTTCAAAATATTTTAATCCATCAATTAAAAAATCATTACAATATGTTTTATGGGATTTTATGATTGTATCAATATTATTTCTAACATATTATGAATTAAATTCAATTAAATTTATTCCTTCGATTATAAAAAATTTGATATTTTTACCATTATATACTTTTGCTCAAGGTACAATGTTTTGGGCTATATTTGTATTAGGTCATGATTGTGGTCATGGTAGCTTTAGTCGTTATCCTTTATTAAATGATATAATTGGTACTTTATTACATACCTTTATTCTTGTACCTTATACTACATGGAAATTAAGTCATCGTCATCATCACAAAAATACTGGTAATATTGATAAAGATGAAGTTTTTCATCCTGTTAGAAAATCTGAAGCTGATAAACTGTTAAATGGTGAAAATTCTAACTTTATACCTTATTTTGGTTTCGGTTTTGGTTGGATAGTTTATTTAATTGGGGGTTATGGTCCAAGAGCTGTTTCTCATATAAATCCTTTTCATTCTTTATTTCATCAAAATCGTTTGGGTGCTATAATTTCTATTTCTTCGATTTTTTTTGCTTTCTCATTTTTAATTTATTTATCAAATATTTTTGGTTTATTTTCAATTATAAAATATTATTTTCTTCCTTGGGTCGTATTTGGTAGTTGGTTGGTTATAACTACTTTTCTTCATCATCATGGTGTTGAAAATGATTTAAAATTACCTTGGTTTTCTGATGACCAATGGAATTATGTTGTTGGTAATCTTTCTTCAGTAGATCGGGATTATGGTATTTTACATGATGTAACTCATTCTATTGGTACTCATCAAATTCATCATTTATTCCCTGCTATACCTCATTATTATCTTAAAGATGCTACTACTTATTTTCAACAAAATTATCCTAATTTTATACGTGAATCAGAAGAACCAATCTTTAAAACTTTTATTAATATGTTTGATATTTGGAAATCTCAGTATCTTATTAATAATGATACTAAAATTTTTATCTATCAAAAAGAAAAGAATCAATAATAATTTGTGTATATAGATAATTTTTTTACATTATAGGTTATATATTAAATTATATATAATTTTTACATGTAATTAATTTGTTTCATTATTATTATTATTATTATTATTACTATTTTGCATTAACTTTTTTTATTTCTCAACAAATGCATTATATTCAAAAAAAAAAAAACAACAACAAATAAATAAATGAAATTTATCTATAAAATTTGTTCTCATCATTCGATTATGCTGGTGGAAAGAAATTAGCAAAAAGGATAATTCCACTTCCACCATATAAAACAAAATAAACCATCACACCATATCCTAATATTTTGTCTAATTTGCTAGCTTCTTTGGATATCGATCTCATAAATAAATGTGCAACGAACCAATAAACTGTGGGTTGTGAAGAAAAAAATCTTGTAATCACTTGAATATGCATTGATGTAATTGAATATAATAATAAAACTGCCCATAAATAAATAAAAGGTAACAAATTATGTGTATAATATGGTGTTTTGATCTCTAATTGTTGCTGTTTTTGTTGTAATCCAAGAGTAAATATTCTTTTGAAATCAATTTTAGAATAATCATATATTCCATATAATGATAATAATATCATTGGAGTGGCCAATAAAAAATTTGGAATTTGTTTAATTTGATAATATGTTAAAAATCCAGAATTCCTACAAAAAATTTTAATTGAAATATGTTATAAAAAAAAAAATTTTGGACCTAATAAAAACAATTTAATATTAATATCTCCCTTACCAATAAAATGTTTGAACGAATAAATATAATACCGGTATTTTATTATTACACCATGATCTGGGTTCATTTAAAATACAATATTCATAATATCCATAACTTTCAAATGTTAAAAATCCAAAAAGAACGATTAAACTCAATATTGTGGTTTTTATCAATCTTACAAATATTTTCTAAAATGAATAAGTGAAAAATATTTACATAATGTAAAAAATTTGGTTATTCATCTAATAATTGATTCTTCACTTACCATTACATTAATCCTATTTATATCTTTAATTAAAAATTCATATATATAAAATCCAATATATATGATTCCATTTGATCTAGTAAACGAAGATAAACTCCAGATAAATGCAGCTATCCAAATGTTTCCCTCATAAAATAATCGCATACCAAAAAAACTTAAAAATGCAAATAAACTTTCAGTATACATCGTTGACATAAACATGCAAGATGGTGTTAATATGTAAAATATTGATGTCACCAATGCATATTTTTCATATTTTTCTTTATTGTTAAATATTAAAAGAGTCAATCTGTGTAAAAAAAAAAGCAATGTAAATAAAGGAATTGATGAAGCAGATAAATTATATTTATATACAATATTAAATATATATATACTTATATAAATTAATTGATGCTAATATAAAAGAAACATTGGCTATTAAAATTCCTGATAAGAGTAATATCTGTCTATACGTTAAAAAATATCCTAATGGTAAGAATACTAGAACAACAATATATAAAGTTATACTTAGTTTCGTTCTTTGAAAAATCTTGCAAAAAATAAGAATTTTATTTACCTGAATTACTTAAACCTCTGGCTAACAACGGTAACAATGGAAAAAAGGCGTGTTCTTGTTCGTAGACATACCCTTCTTCACTTATATGCGTAAAGTAAAAAGCATCCCATCTCAAAAATACTCTGAAACAAATATTGAATATTTTTTGTATTAAAGTTGAATCTTCCTGACTTTTTAATATTGTATCTACCGATGAATCATAATCATCCACTATAAACGTTGATATTAATGCTATTATCCATGCTAAAAATCGCGAAAGTATCGAAAGTTTAAATATTAAAGCTATATGATTATTATTACTACTCGTAAAAGGTTTATTTTGATCCATGAATTTAAGCAAATTCTTTAACCAGGAAAAAAAACCAAAGTGTTTCCCGAGGATTTATCTATCGAAATTATCCGTGTAACCTCGATGACAATTTGGTAATTTTATCCAAAATGTTGGTAACGCGCAATATGATCAACGGAAGTTTTGGTATAAATTAACCTCCAAATTCTAAACCTAAAAAATGATCGAATCACATCACTTATTTCTTCTATATTAGAATTTATAAATTAAAAATTATGATTTGCTACTGGTTCTTCATTTATTCATTATCCATCACATGATTTACTATTTACATTTGGGAAATCAATCTAAACCTTTTTTTATGATAACAATGTTCAACTTTATTTCATATATTTATTATAAAAAAATACATACCGTACATGTATATAATAATAATTTTAAATTATTTTATTAATTTATACATTATTCGATACTAAATCCACCAAATCGAAACTCGGTTTTTTAACTATAACTCGAACGTAAATAAATTTTTTTTTTTTTTTATAGAAAAAAATTAATGTTTTATGTTTTAACATAGAAATTAATTATATAATATTTTACATAAAATTGTTGTGTAACCATCAGGCATCACTTCTAAACTAACTATATACATAATTCTTTACCAGTTAACAATTTCAAGCTTATCTACGTCTCACCCACTTTTTCTTCTCTGTAGGATCTTTGGCAGGCGCATTTGCTGCTTCACGAGCAGCATTACGGGTGATTCGTTTCGTTGGAGGCTTTGGATAGCGCCTCCTATCATTAATTGGTCGAGATCTTCGAGGAGCGATCGAATCCTCATCTGAAGAACTACTACTACTGGGTGACCTTTTACGAATTTCCT
>JADRCO010000321.1:0-20000 GCA_021464525.1 Rhizophagus sp. LPA8_4_AMF | reverse complement strand
TCAACTTTACTACAATATTTACAAGGAGTTTCACCAGAACACTTAATCTTTCGTCTTTGACAATTTTGGCATGCAGTTGTAACTTTAAGTCGATAGTTATTATTATTCTTCTTAGTCATATTTTTTTATAAATGTTTTGGTGAAGTACCGTATATATATATATATATTTTTTTTTTTTCTAAAAAAAAAAAAAAAAATATATATATATATAAATATATTAAAAGTATATTTAAGGTAAGTAATATTCTATGTTTGTTTGTTTTTGGTTTTTTTCAAAGAAGAGAAAAGATATTTGAAAAGGAGGTTTCCAACAGAAACCGTTTGTAATAGTAACAAAGATTAACTGTTGGAGAACTTTCGCACTTCCTAAATTTAAAAAAAAAAAAAACTTTCAATAACGAAAAGAGTTTTGAAGATTTTGAATGTAACACACAATAAGTGTAAGAGTGACGGACAGTGTTTATATAGTGATGTTATAAGGTTTATTGAGAAGGGATGGAAAAGAAAAAAAAATCATTTAAGAGCGGAAAAATCTCGGACTTGCTCGGAAAAACCTTGTTATGCCAATATCAATAATATATAGTACAATCCTGGTTTAGTTCAAGCGCGTGCATAGTAGAAAGTCAATACGCCTTATATCCTTGCACTACACTCTAAGAGGAAATCTGATTAGCGAAAGAGGGGATACGAAAGAAACACAACATCATTTATTGCAGAAAATTTTGGTCGTACACAATAACTTGTATTTAACAAGAGGAGAAGTCGATCAAAATAAATATTAAACCGGACATAAAATTTTGGGTTCCGGAATAGTTCGAATAATTTCGATATAATTATTGGTTCAAAAATTACAAATAATATAAAAATTTATTATTGGATATAATTTTGGATAAATTTTTTTTTATTATCATGCATAAATCAAAATGATTAAAAAGAAAAAATTTTTTTTTAAAATTTTTTTTTTTTTTTTGGAGTAAAAAATTTTTTTTTCTTGTATGACAAATATGAAAAGGGTTTCAAGTTGAATGAATGTAATATTCAATTTACTAATGCAATGCCATGTTATTTACATCTTATTATATACAAAATATATGCGATATGTGAGAAAACCAAAAATTTCTTGTGAAATGTGAAAAAATATGAAATGGAAAAAATTGAACCATTTTAATCCAATTTCGTCAATATTTTTTTTTTTTTTTTTTTTTTTTTTTAGATTTAAATTTTTTTTTTTTAATTTTTTTTAACTTTTTTTTTTTTAAATAAAAAAAAAAAAAAAGAAAAAAATCCGATTTTTTTAGTATAATATTTTTATAAGATAAAAAAGGATAATTGTACGATAAATAATGAAGCCGAAATTAACAAATTTGTTTAGATAATATGAGTTATTTATCCAAAAAAGGTTAATTCGATGTATAATTAATTGTAAATAGGAAAATTACTTGTTTGAATTGTTAATTTTCAAAGGGAAGTGGAAAAACCTCAATTCCAAAAATTCACACAAGTTAAGTTTTAAAAAGTTTTATAACATATAAATATTCTTATTATCGAATTAAGACGAATTAGATAATTGAAAATTAGATAATTGATAAATAAAAAATATAAATATCATATATATAATATATATCATAATATATTATATAATGCATCATTCTAAACATTGATCCTCACCAGTAATTTACCGCGTCTGAATTACGCGTCACATAAATCCACATAACTTAGAAGATACTTGGTTCTAATTGATATTTAAAAAAATAATTAATAACAAATCAATTTTTTAAATTATCTCTTTCTTTTGTAAATCTTTACTATATAAATTAAATAAGCTAAAACTAATAAAGTAAATTTGTACGATAATTATTGTACAATATAAAACAAACACGTAATTGTGCTCCGTGCTTTATATATTATGTAAATCATCAAAATTAACTGTCTCACCTTTTTTTTTTTAAAAAAAAATTGTCCAAAAGTACGGGAATTTTATCATCCCCAAAATCTTTTTCATTAATTGACAAATATAGTTTAAATGATTAATTTAATATCAGGTTCATCATTATAAATTATGTATTGTAGATGATGATTATAATAACAGTTTTTAAAGATGAGATAATATTTGTGTAACCAATGATTTTATGGGATGGGAAGATTCTGTTCTAGAATCTCTCTTATTATATCTCCTGAAATAAGTTTTTTATTTAAACAATGGATATTACAAATTATTAAAATTATTCGTTTGTATTTATGGTAACGTCTTTTTCAGGATCAAAAACCTGAGTGAAATGATTAAACAGGTTTTATTCCAGAAATTAACATTTGATCGACTTCATAAAGTTTACTACGTTTACGGAGTTTACGATGGTTTAGATGTATTACTATGTTTACGGCGTTACGACGTTTTTACTTACCACGTTTATGCCGTTTTACGACGTTTATGACGTTTGAACTATATAGTATAATATAGTAAAATATAGTATAATATAGTAAAATATAGTATAATATAGTATAAGCATTTCATGAATAAGATTATCTTATCTCTAAATCGGGTTGCCATACTTTTCATCCAATTTTGAATAAAATCAATTTTTATAATATTTTGATCTTAAAGGAATTCGGAAAATATCTAAATCCGGGTGTATGTTTGTATCATAAAAAGATCAAGAGAAAAAAAAAACGAAAATCCCCTATTCTAAAAAAAAAAATTTGTAGGTTACACATGACATTTTTTTTTTTTTTTTGTACATCACTTTATCTTATCTTTTCTCTTTCCTATTTAGGGTTGAACAAATTTACCAATGAAAATAATATTGATTCTGAAAATGAAAACAATTGTTCGTTTATCCAATCGGATTGAAAAGATAAAATGGCTGAGTTTTTAAGAAACTGGTTCAGATGATTACGTTTAAAAAAAATTCATGTGTCACAAACATTAAACTTTTTTCAACTTTCATTTTTTTGTTTTAATCTTTTTCATATTAAAAAATATTGAAATTTGCGTCACAAAAATTTTTCTTGTTTCACAAAAGTTTATAATTTGATGACACATTAAACAAATATTTGTTTATTTACAAAATATTTACTGCAGAAGAATAAATATAAATTGTATGAATTTATATTTTTTATTTTATTGTGTTAAAATTTCCTTTTATTTATAATTATTTTTTTTTTATATTTTTTTTTTTTTAATAGACAATGGATTTTAATTTTCAATTGAGCAAATATGAATTTTTTTTTTTTTTTACAAACAATATTAGTAGTTATAATGTAATAATTAAAAATAAAAACAGAGTTTTCTTCTTGTTGTAAAAAAATTCTAACAATCTAACCTTATCTTCAAATAAATAAAAAATAAAAATAAAATAAAAAAAATAAATGAAAATATTATCAAAAGAATGTCAACCCCTGCTCAATTGACACTTTTAAATATCGATTTACTTCATATAATCTTTTCGAATTTTGAATATCAAGATGATTTATTTAATTCTCTACTTGTAAATTCTTATTGGGCTTTGGTATTATTGAAACTTTCTTTTTTCTTTTTCTTGTTACGAGTTCTCTTAATATTTCTCTCATTAATTTTTTTTTTTTTTACGATAGGTTATAATTGACAAATTATGGAAGAAACCTACATGGAGATCACCTAATGTCTTTCATAAATTTGTAACTACACTTCGTAATTCATCTACAACTTCTTTTAATTATGGTAACTTTGTACAACAAATAACATTTACATCATATCCTGAAATTTCATTACCGAAATCTGATATAAAAATAATTTCAGAAAAATGTAAAAATATAAAATATCTTACTTTTAATAGAATCGCTTCAATTGAAATAGTAGAAATGTTTTTAAAAAATTGTCCTGGTTTAATTTCATTTGCAATTTTTAGTCATAAATCAACTTCTTTAGGTATTGCATTAAGACCAATTAGAGATGGAAAATGTTCAAGA
This sequence comes from Rhizophagus sp. LPA8_4_AMF, assembly GCA_021464525.1. Lineage (NCBI taxonomy): Eukaryota > Fungi > Glomeromycota > Glomeromycetes > Glomerales > Glomeraceae > Rhizophagus > Rhizophagus sp. LPA8_4_AMF. The sequence continues at coordinate 16,055 of JADRCO010000321.1, read as the reverse complement.
CTTCAACATTTAGATTTACAATATTGGAAATCTGAATGGAAACATGATATTTTAAAAGATATTGGAAATAGATGTCCTTTACTTACAACTTTGATCATTTCTAGTTTAGTAACAAATACTTTGGCTACTACTATAGTGAATTCTTTTCCTAATTTAAAAGGTTTTACTTGTAATACAATTACTGGTGCGGGTTTTACTATTTTAATTTCAGGTTTCCCAAAATTAAAATTTTTATCCTTAGAATTTCCTTATATTAGGTAAGAAATATTATTATATTACATATTATACTTTTATATATATATATAAAAATAATATTTTTATATGAATGAAATTTTTAATTAATGAATGATTCCTCTATTATATATATATTAAGTTTTGAGTCAGCTTTAGCTGTAGCAATGGATTTTCCACCTTTAGAATCTTTTAATTTAAGAATTAAATCATATAAAGGTTTTGATCATTTTGCTAGATTATGGGTACGAGGTCAATCTTATCTTCAACATATTGAATTTGATTCAGCTCGTGGATTATCAGATGATTCTTTTTTACCTATAGCTCAATATTGTCATCAATTGGAATCTGTGGAATTAAGGTCTTGTACGAATTTAACTGATTCTTCCATAATGGCATTGGCAAAATATAGAAATATTAAATTAAAAAGATTTACTATAATTCATTGTAATCAATTAACTGATTTAGGTTTAAATGAATTGGCTAATTATTGTAATAATTTAAGAAATTGTACAATATTAGGATGTTTAAATATATCTCATACAAGTTTATCAAAAATTGTAAAAAATTGTAACAAATTACAAGAATTTGGTTTTACAAATAGACCAATGATGACCCCTACTATTGTAATGGAATTAATTAATAATGATTTGGAAAATTTTCTTGAAATTTTAGATATAAGAAGTGATGATTTAGCTACTGCTGATTCTAGTGTTAAAAAACCTTATCCAAAATTTGATTTAAATTTAATGATAAATCTTGCTAAAAAATGTCAAAATATTAGAAAATTAAGTTTAAGGTTTAACATTGTAGGATTAAGTCCTGATGTAAGTAAATTTTGATATATATATATAATATATATATATTTTTATTAATTTAATTAACTAATTGATTTTTTTTTTTAGGAATTAATACAAGCAATACATAAATTTCATAAATTAGAAAAATTAGAAATATTAACAATTGGTGATAAAAAATTTAAAAAAGATCATATAAAAGAATTAGAAACACATCGTAGATTAAAAGAAGTTAAATTTGTAGGAAATTCTGCTTTAGATCAAGATGCTAAAATTTATTTGGTTTATAGGAAAAGTAAAGAAAAATGTCAAGGTCCTTTTATTACAATTTCTTTGTAATATTTGTAATATTTGGGGGGTTTAATATTCGGGGGGGGGGGGTTTTTTTTGGTGGAATTAGAATTTTTTTTTTTTTTTTGTTAGTTACATGACTTTTATAGTTTTTGGACATTTATAAAAAAAAAGCATGTTATTTTCAAAAAAAAAAACACAATAAATAAAAAAAATAATAATAAAAAATGATAAAATAAATAGATAAATAAAATAAAATAAATAGATGAATAAAATAAAATAAATAGATGAATAAAATAAAATAAATAGATGAATAAAATAAAAAATAAATAAAATAAAATTTAAATTATATATTTTTCTATATTGTAAGCATGAACAATTATATGATTTATACATATCTTACATATCTTTCAAGTTATATCTATATGTTGCACATGATTACTCATTAAATATAATATCACTATAATTACCGAACCCATAATGACAAGTTGCGAGTCAGGATAAATATTCACCAAGTATATCTGAAAACACCAGAAAAATGTCTAAATCGTTCAGAAAATGTACCGAAACATGAAAGATTCAGTGATGAAAATTGGATTCGCGCAGTTACCGCAGCGTACATCATTTATTCCGCATGTGATTAATAGTTGATAAGCACGATATTTCATAATGGTGCTTACTATTATTTGCATGTGACATCAATAGTCGCACAAAATTTTTATGAAATTATGTGCTGTTCTGCGTAAAAGTAATTCGGGACGCCCAAATGATACCAAAAATGTGAAAGATTCCCGACATTATCCAGACAATCATTATCTGGACAATGAGGACAAATTCCACACAATTCCGAAATTCTTTTTTCACAGAGAGAAGTTTTTAATGAAATTTTTTTCTTTTTGGAATTGTACTAAAGAAGAACGAATGAGATCTTAATAAAGAAAATAACCTTAACAAATATAAGAGAGTAAAAATTTATCACATAAAATAATGGGGTTGGGTAATACTTTACAAAGTGAAGCACAGTGCACTTAGGAAATCCCTTTGTGGTAAGGCCGAAAGTATACTATGATGCTATGCATGGGTACTTCCTTATCATTATATTGCTCATGATGAAGTTTTAGCTATTAGGTTTGCCAAGAACATCTAATTATCACAGTGAAATTTGATATAATGGAACCTTGATATAACAGAATATAAGTAAAGTCTTGATATTTCGGAATTGGGATCTGGAACAGATTATCATAATCTATAATTAAATTACCCTCGATATAACGAATTTTTGACAAATTTTACTATTGGAACGGATGGTTCCATTATATCGATTCTCTATGTATAAAATTCCTCAAACAAATTTAAACATAATTAAACTTAATGTTGGGATGAAGAAATTGGAAAGTTAATGGAAGGATAAATATGAAATTACCTGGGAAGTCTTCATTTCAGGGTCCGTTCAATCAGTCCTTAAAAAAAAAAAAATGGAACATTAGTAATGTTTACTAGGGAAGTTACCTGAGAGGGAGGTTAATGAAAGGAATTACCTGAGAAGGTAACATATGAGCCTAGATCTACTCAGACACTCCATTGATTATATAGTATAAGCAGTGCTAGATAGTACCTTACCATATTCTCACTTTCACTTTCTCTCGATTTTCTTTTAAGCTATAAAATACGAAATGAAATTCGAACCCTCGATATTTCAGTCGGATTTCTTGACTTAAAACCAAGGATGATGCCCTTTTATTTTCAGAAGAGACCTTATCGTGAGCTTACTCTTATGTGTAAATCTTGAAACAAAAGTTATGATTGTAAGTAAATAGTTTATATAACACATAAATAATTTCCAAGTTAAAATATACTTTGTCAATTGACAAAACAAGGAAACTAATTACTGATTACTGGCTTTAGTTACCAAAGTTTCTTGTCCTCTAGGACACGGAACTGAACTTAGAAAATGGCCTAAATTTATTATTTGAAAGCTAATTCTACGTTGCAATTACTGTTGCGCATAATTTTATTTGGATTTCATTAAATAAATATATACTGTAAATAAAAAACGCGTTCAAATAAATAACAATTATCATCTATACTCTATTTTATTTTATCTAATAAGTACTGTATATACACTCTATCCTCTATAAACTATCACTGTATATCTACCATCTATAAATCTATTTCTATACGTCTACCCTCTATAAATCTGTTTCTATACATCCGCCTTCTATAACTGTAAATCCACCCTCTATAACTGTAAATCCGCCTTCTATAACTGTAAATCCACCCTCTATAACTGTATATCCACCCTCTATAACTGTAAATCCACTCTCCATAACTGTAAGTCCACCCTCTATAACTGTATATCCGCCTTCTAAAACTGTAAATCCACCCTCTATAACTGTATATCCGCCTTCTATAACTGTATATCCACCCTCTATAACTGTAAATCCGCCTTCTATAACTGTAAATCCACCTTCTGTAACTGTAAATCCGCCTTCTGTAACTGTAAATCCACCCTCTATAACTGTATATCCACCCTCTATAACTCTCTTTATAACTGTAAATCCACCCTCTATAACTGTAAATCCACTCTTTATAACTGTATATCCGCCTTCTAAAACTGTATATCCACCCTCTATAACTGTAAATCCACCTTCTATAACTGTAAATCCACCCTCTATAACTGTATATCCACCCTCTATAACTGTAAATCCACTCTCCATAACTGTAAGTCCACCCTCTATAACTGTATATCCGCCTTCTAAAACTGTAAATCCACCCTCTATAACTGTATATCCGCCTTCTATAACTGTATATCCACCCTCTAACTGTAAATCCTCCTTCTTAACTGTATATCCACTCTCTATAACTGTAATTTCCCCTCTATAACTGTATATCCACCTTCTATAACCATATATCCATCTTCTATAACTGTATATCCACCTATTTATTGCTACTTTGTCTACTACTTTGGCTCCATCCAATCTTATAGAAAAATATCCTCTAATTATATAACCTCTATAAAAGAGTGTTTGGTCGGTCATAATTAATAAATACAATATCTTTTTAAATTATATAAATTCGGGTTACCAATGCTATAGCCAGTAAAACAGTAGTAAAGCCTACTTATGTTATGGCTAGTAAAACCACCACCACGTTATGTCAGCTGGTAGATTTGTAATTAGTTAAAAATCCTATGAGGACTAAACAATTACTCTGCGGTGTTAAAACGCGGAATAAGGAAAATAATAAAATTTCTAAATATAATGAGAGAAGTTCATAAAGAAATAAATAAGTAATTATTCCTTCTTTTTATTATATTAAAATTTTATTAAAACTACTTTTATCGTGGTTGAGTGAATGTAATTTATAAATTCAACAGAATACACAGTGAATTCGATATACCCCTTGATATAACGGAACATAAGTAAAGTCTTGATATATCGGAATTGGATTCTGGAACGTATTATCATAATCTATAATTAATTTACCCTCAATATAATGGATTTCTTGATATAATGGATTTTTGTCAAATTTTACTAATGGAACGGATGGTTCCCATTATATCGAATTTCACTGTGTAAGTTGTTATGACCTTTAAGTTCTTTTTAAATATATAACAATGGAAATTTTATTACAAGAATTAAAAAAGTGTTTTAGAAAAGAACAAGAAAGAAATTCTGAAATATTGTATATATAAATATAAATATCTTTCGTAACTAGGAAGTGAGGACAAATAATTAAATATTTCGATTTTCGATTTACACACAGCTTCGTTTATTTATTTATCATTACAAAAATATTTTGATCAACAGAGGGTGATTCAATTCAATTACTATTTATTCCATAATAAAGTTTGTAATACCTACCAATAAAATGTCTTGATCCTCTCACAATATTTGTATAAAAGTTTTATTTCTTTTTGAATTTGTTTAGAATATATGTAAAATCACGAAAATGACGAAATAGAATAAAAAAAATACTTCCTAATGTTTCTAATTTGAGAATGCTGAAACCATTCCATATGATAGATGAAAAATTTTCGTGCATTTGACTTGTTGAAAAATTTAATGTCTGGAAAAGATTTCTTTGTCCTTATGATTATTGTCATTACGTGTCCGATCAGCAATAATCAAATACCTTCATTTGGGTAGGCGTGCATTTAAAATTTATTACTAAATCTTGTGACTGAGTCAAAGTTGTACTTTATTATACTTAAGGGTTTTGGTAATACCTGTATTCCGTATACGCGTTCAGAAATAATAGACATGTTGTACTCCCTAACTCCTTAACTTTTTTACGCTTTAAGTTTATCTACGGTGCAGAATCTCAATTATCTTATCCTATGAGGGATTTTAATTTATTTATCCTTTTTTTTTTTTGTTTTAAAGTAATTGATTTATATATAAAGCCAATTTTTATTACAATTTCAGCCAACTATGAGAAATCCTGCTGTCTGGGCGCAAAAAATTAAAAATTTTAAACGGCGGCTAATATTATAATTCAGAAAAATTTTCAAAAGTCTCTAACCATCTCTTAAGACGTTGAGCTCATCATCTAATAGCATTCGTTAACTTGCACGTTGATCATATGTATATCTGGAAATATGGCTAAATAATTTTAAGAGGACCATGTCTGAATTCGGCTACAGCCGAAACCTAGTTTTACCATTGAGATACTTGTGCTGATATTCCAAACATATACTGAACTCAAAATAATGGTAAAATTACAAATTTTATTAAAAATTAAAATTATGAATTATAATTATGAAATCTTACATTTATTTGGGTTTTCGGCATATATCTAGTTGTAATAAATATGATATATAATTTATAATCTTTATATATTATGTCCTTTACTATTCTATTTGTTATATGCATTACCTCATCAAATTTTACCTTGTCGGCTGTTCCCATTTTTTAAGTTCTTTTCCATAAATATACAAATCTCCATATGTAACATTTGATTATTTATTTAATGTACTGTACATCTGTACCGCATTAATTTTATTATTTTTAGAAAAAAAGAATGGACATACTGTACATGTACTGATCAATTTAACGTTATCGAGATATAATAATTATTGAAAAAAAAAAAATTAATTTGTAATATTTTCAAAATTTATTTTAATCTTTCGATTTTTTTTTAATTATGGATTTTTATTTAAAATAGCTAATTACTTTTGCCCCATCCAATTTAAAACCCATAATTTTAAAGTTGACGATCATCGTATCTCATTAAATTTTTTTTTTATAAAAAAAAAAAATATGAAGTTTTACAATTAATTAATTATTATTATAAGTGAATAAATGCTTCGAGAGGCAGGCACGAATGGAAGTTACATCCCAGGTTTTTCAATGTGTTCAACAGAGATAAGGGTCCTTATCAATTAGACCTATTCGCAAGCAGAACAAACACTCAACTTCCTCGTTATTATTCATTCATGGAAGACGGGATCCATTCGCTGAAGGGAAGGATGCTTTTCGTCAACGATAGATAAACTAAACAAATAGTAACAATATTCACGTGATAAAATATATAATGCACGAAATTACGAGTATCACGTGAGCGAGATTATTTTCGTTCGTCATAGCATACACTTACAGGGGGTGACGATTGACAAATAGGCATTAACACCCCTCAAGTTACTGAAATAAATATAGATAACGCGATCTCACAAATCACGTGGTCAGCGACGATATTCCGTGACGTTGATGCATTAACTACTGCTGAATTTAGATCACCAGTCATATTCGAGTAATGTCCGGATATTTTTCGGACGTTCGGAATCTTACATTCTCAGGACCTTTTTTAGACGTACTCGGAACATTCTTGCTGGAATTCCAGTTTTGTAGGAGCATATGAATTATGTAATCGTGCATATGAGCCGAATTGACACGTAAATAAGTTTATTGATTTTTAACCAGCCAACATAATGAGGATTTTAGAAGTGATCATTTTTCTTTGTTTTACTAAAATGAATGTGCCGATGATGATCACGCGGATCAACGCAAAATGTGTGAGTCACAGGTCATGTGGTCGGTGGAATGTGACGCCGCGTTTTTTTAGACAAAGAAAATCATTTTTCATTGGTGAGTGAGTGCTGGGAAAAAGGACCAATTAGACAATGGATTTCATTGTTTATTTTGGTCCCTTTCCCCAGCACTCACCCTAATTATATAAAAACGGTTGAAACGTGACATTTTTTACACATCATGTGTCAAATCCTTTCTTAATTAATAATCCGTTGACTTTGAATTAAAAATTTATTGTATTTCTTGGCACACTGGATAATCATTTAATTATTAATTTTTTTTTTGTTCTTTATGCGTGAAAATCAAATGTTTATTAAAAGATAAAGTAAGTTGGAATTGTATTGTATACAATTCAGGAAAACTTGGATTGTGATGTAAAAAAAAATACACGAGGCATTAGAATAATGGAATAATGATAAATTGTTGTGCATTTAAACTGTGGAGAGAATCGAATTGAATTTCCATGTGGAATAATGGAACAATTTACTTTTTTGAGTAGAAGAATAAATTTCATAATACATAAATGAATTACCCCCGTATTTCCCATTTGATAAATTGCATCATAACCAATAAAATAATTTTTTTCCCTCGTGTAAACTATAATAACGTGATAATTAGGATAATTAGTTGAATGTTTCGTATTTTGATCGGATTAACCGTATATATTAATTTTTTTAATTTTTTTTTTTTAAAAACAGGTTACAAATTATGATAACGTGTAATAAAGTTAACCACTTGAGCGTATTTTTTTTTTTTTTAAAGTTTGAAACTATTTAAAATAAACAATGTGGCAAAATTTAATTATCTTAAACCAGAATGTTATATAAACAAAGAATCATATTAATAAAAAGAGATTAACTATTAATTATGACTCATATATTTAAGTATATATTTAATAAATATTTAAGAAAAATTTTGTTTTAAATTAAATATTTCTTTATTATAATAATATAATATTTCTGTACACAAAATGAATATTCATTGTACTAGAATTTTTTTACATGTTACGAAAAAAAAAATGTTGGTTACATACAAAGTATCCCCGGGAAATCTCGAGTGGTCCGTTCTGAAACGGAAAACATTAAAATATATTCAGTATACATTCCCGATATATTAATTTGAACTTTCGGTATTCTTTTTTTCTTTTCAGAAAATTTTATAATTTTTATAAAAATATTCATGTATTAGAAGGAATATCATCATAATTATCAATAAATATTTAGTGCTTTGAGTATTACAAGGGTTCATTAAGGTAATATGTAAAAATTGTTTCAGAAATTTTAGAAAAAAAAAAAATTTTTTTTTTTAAAGTTTATAAAACTTTTTCTTAAAAATAGCTCATTCGGTTTCTCAAAAATCATTAATGAAAAGTTAATTTTAGAAATAATTCCCTTTAATGATTAACAACATGTAAATCGTAGATCAATATCGCCAACTATGGTGATATTCTATAAATAAATCGTCATTTTCTTTGAACTTCGGGGATTCGGATTATAATCTGTTATAGTCGTCGATTTTTTCCGAATTCAATATATTCATCATCCAATTATATTTATTAATAGTAATTTCGTATATAACTATAATATCACAAGAAAATCTCTCTTTTAAAAAAAAAAAATCATGAACGAAAAAAAAAAAATAATAATAATAATAAATAAATAAATAAATGATGAGCGGACGGAAATAACGATATTCAAAAGAGTACAAATTTTGTCCGTAAAACTCCAGACATGTAAAATGCAGGTAGATCATGAGATTACGTATCGGGGAATTGTTAAACTTCCACAATTGCGGTAATAGAACCTATATAAAGAACAATTATGGTTATAAGGTGACACCCATACTTGTACAATAAAGTATGTATTAAAACCTTTCATAACGCCACCTTTTTTGAATATAAATACAATGAAATTTATGAAAAAAATTTTCCTAAAAAGAATTTCTTTTTCGTCCTTTTAACGTACGCTTTTTTTTTATTTGCTACGTTTTTTATTTTTTTTTGGAATAGAAATTTTTTTTTTTTTATAATTATTATTATTTATTATTTTTAAAATGTTGGATATAACAGAAATGATGTATGAGAGCCTCGATGCTCTAACCAATAATCCTTCTGTTCCAACAACTCCGACAACCCCAATAACTCCAATAACTCCAATAACTCCAATAACTCCTATGACTCCCATGACTCCCATGACTCCCATGACCCCCATGACTCCCATGACTCCATTAACTCCCATTACTCCATTAACTCCATTAACTCCAATCATTCCAATACATTATAATCCTTCTAAAACATCAATATCGTCTCCATCATATAATATTCCATCTTCTCCGTTACATGAAATGGAAATAATACAACCAAATGATAATTGGAGTCATAGACATTTTAAAATAATTGGTGACAGTAATGATCGTTCAAGACGAAATTTATCAAGAATTTCTTCTTCATCAACTGTATCATCATCAGAATTCTCAATTTTAACAACAAACACTTTAAATTCAACTATATCATCATCACCATCTCCTACTCTTCATGATGGTGATTTTTATTTGGATGATTCGGATTTTGAAAAATTAATTAATTTTGATAATATTAATATTGATGATTCTAATAACACAAATTTTGATGTGATTTTTAATGTTGGAGAAGAACCACATATTAAAAAATTTAGAAGTAATTCAATTATTTTAAGTAAAAGATCTTCATATTTTCGTACCGCTTTTTCTCAAAGTTGGGCGAAAAAACATGGTGATGTTTACTTGTTTGATAAACCAAATATGTCACCAAAAGTATTTATCGCAATATTAAGGTAATTATTGAAAAAAAAAAATTTTTTTTTTTTGTCGCGTGTTCATTTGAAATATATAACGAACCTTTTTTTCCTTGTACCCAGGTATCTTCATTTTGGAAATATTAAATTAGAGAGATTGGATATATCGACCGTATTAGATTTATTAATAGCATCAGATGAATTATCTCTAGAAGAACTTACATCTGAAATACAAACATATTTTATTCATCTTAATTCTGATTGGTTAAAAACAAAAATAGTTCCAATATTACAATGTTGTTATTCTAATCCGACGACATTCTTAAAACTTAAGGTACATACCTTAACGATAATTAAAAGAGACCCAACATGTTTACTCATACAAAATGATTTACATTCATTATCAGAACGGATTTTGAATAATATATTAAAAGAATGTTGTAATGGATTGGATGATTGGGCTATTTGGCAATGTATTTTAAAATGGACTCTAGGACAAGAAAAAATCAATGAATTTCCTCATGATGTTAAAAAATGGCGACAAAATGAATTTAATATGTTACATGAAACAATGTATAAATTGGTAGAAGAATATGTTAGATTTAGTCATATTAGTAGAAATTATTTTTTAGATAAGGTTTTACCTTATTTAAATTATTGGATAAAAGATACTATTATATCAGAAATTGGGGAGGATTCTAACAAGGAAACTGTTTTATATTATTTGTCACATCATCAACGTCATTATAACATTCATCATCATATTACACATCATAACAATACATATACAAATCATCATTCATCATCATCATCAAACATCATTTTAGAAGATTCTGCATTAATCAATCATGTACATGCACTAAAAATCACTTATTGGATACAAGAAGGACATTATATACCTAAAATTGTTGATAATACAACTTGTAAATCAAAGAGAAATAATTCACTTCGTATCAATTTTCCAATATTTAGAAAAAGAAATAGGCAAGAGAATTCAAATTTTATTTCAACTGTATTATCAATTTCCACCAATATTCTTACAGTTACAACAACTAAATCATCTACAAAAGCTCAAATTAATCATAAACAACAACAACAACAACAACAGCAACAGCAGCAACAACAGCAGCAGCAGCAACAACAACAACAACAAATATTACAACCACAATCATCCACAACTCCAGCCGCTTATCAATTTAATCTTTTGTTTAGAATGACTCGTGATGGTGCATCTGCATATCATGATAGATGTATGAATCAAGGACCCACTTTAGTGTTAACTAAAATCAAATTACCATCATCTTCTTCAAATAACAGACATATTTTAGTAGGAGGGTATAATCCGATCGGATTTAATTATTTTCCTAATTCAAATTATGAAAGTAATTCTTCCACTTTAATATTTACATTTGGTGATGGAAAATCATTTGAAAAAAGTGACGTAATTAAAATGATGATTGGTGATGATAATTTTAACAAAGATTGTACAAAAATCACAAAAGATTGTTCAAAGAAAAGTACTCCTACAACATTATCAATGAAAAAACCGAAAAAAGAAACAATTTTCACAAAAGTTAATAATCTTTCATCTATTTCTATTAATAATTATAATAGATTTGAAAATAATACCAATGGATTAAATTTTGGTAATAATTTAATTATTAATTTTCATGATAAAATTGTTGAATTTAATGGTGGTCAAAATTTTGGTTTAATTAAAAGTGATATTGTTGAATGTGAAATCTTTCAAGTTAAAGAATTATGTTATTAGATAATTTAGTTTTAGTCTTTAGATTAGTTTAGATTAGTTTTAGATTAGTTTAGTTTTAGAGGCGTTAAAAAAGAAGGCGTTAAAAGAAAGAGAGTACTTTTAGTGTAAATTATTAATGTAAATTGCTTTTTATTTTTTTTCCTTTTAATTAATTTATTTTATTTATTATTTATTCAAATTTTCTTTTTATGTATAATTTTATTGTAAATAAATGACATAAAATAATGAAAAAAAAAAAACGGTTTTGTACATGAAACGCGTCGCCATATTTATTCTGGCGTTTCGGTTAACACCATTTTCGGTGAAACTTTATGAAAAAGGTTACGACCGACAATCATTTTTTATTTAATTGTACTAAATTTAAAAGATCATGTGATTTGGAATAATTAGAAGATTCTCAGGCTGTTCTAGACCTAAAGAAATATTTAAATTTAAAAATTACACAAAGGTAATACTTACAAAAGGTTTTATACGCCCATATCATGCACATCATACATTTTATTATGAAGCTAAATAAACGCGTAATATAAACAAATAGATGTAATTGTGTAATACTGAATATTCACGTAAAAATCATACTCGGCTATTGACTCTTGTAATTTTCCTGAGTAATTTAATGATGTAATAGAAGTCAGGTGGGTACTCCAAGACGATAAAGATGGTAAAGACAGTAAAGATAGTAAAGATGGTAAAGATAATAAAAATGGTAAAGATGATAAAGAAGATTAAGATGGTAAAGACGATAAAGATAGTAAAGATAATAAATGGTAAAGACGATAAAGATAGTAAAGACGATAGATGGTAAAGACGATAGATGGTAAAGACGAAAGATGGTAAAGACGAAAGATGTGGTGGAAAAAAAAAAGTATTCAACATAAATTTACCAGCAGGTTTAACGTGTTTTTTAAAGTACCCTTTATTCTCTCTTCATAACCACTCAACATCGTTAGACGTAACCGGTGTTGGAACAATTGGACAATTTAAGATAGGTTTGTACAGGGTTTGAAACAGGTTTTGTACAGGTTTTGGACATCCAAAAACCTTTTGTCTAAATCATACAAGTATCCAAAATTCATCATTGCATATTACCACATGCATATTTGATCCCGAATCCCAATGCAAGTAGACCCGTATTGTATAACATGTAAAAACAGAAATATGAAATCAAAAAAAAAACTCGCAGAAATGTGTTAGTATGTGAGTGTGTACACATGATTTCACGCATAAATGATTGATGTATAACATAATCGAAATTATCACATTACTTTGTGGATGCTTTTTTATTTTTCAAATGTCAATTTCACAACTTTCCAATTAAACATATTAAAATGAAATTAAATGTTTTCTTTCAAATGTCAATTCCCAACATTCCAATTATTAATGTTTCAAATATCGATTTCCAACTTTCCAATTAAACATATTAAAATGAAATTAAATAATAATGCTGTTACTCATTTGCATGCATATCTATTGTCTGATTAAAATTGATGAAAATATTATAAATCCTTTACTGCGGATGATCAGAAGGGAACGCATTCAAAATCGGAAAGATAAGGTACAATAGGGAATACCAAAATTTTTAGTTTAACCTTGTTTATGTAAAGAAAGGAAAAAAATATATATTAAATAAATGTATTTATATATATATATATATATATATATTTTTTTTACGAGGCACTACTTAAAGCAATTTATATAAATTTGTATTTTGGAATCAAAAAAAAAAAAAATTTTACTTTCATTTTAAAGTTAATTTTTGGTAATTTTGTTTTTTTTTCTAATTTCCTATTGTGTATAATTTTTTGATCTACTAATTACATATTTTTTAACAATAACGATAAGCCTCATGTAGATTTTTACTACAAGTATTATTTATTATGTAAACACGTTGTACATCAATGTTTTTATTAAACGCATGAAGTTTAAATTTTGATTTGTAAGATGTTCCGATTTCTAAATCATTCAAAGTTCCTTTTTTTTTTTCTTTCAAATCAGATATAATAACTTAATAAGGTAAATTAGATAAATAATTTCTAACGAGAAATAATCTAATCAATCCATAATTTTTAAAATAATAATTTTTTTTTTTATTTACCTTTTAATTATTTTTTTAAGTTATACAAAAAAAAAGAAAAAAATAAATATCTTACAAACTTATTTTATTTTCGGTAATAAATAAATAATAAATCATAAAAAAATTATATATATATAATATATATATGTATGTGTATGTATATGTATATATATATATATTTCTTCTTAAAGTAATATTCTATACAATTTTTTTTTCCTCACACAAATATTTGATTTTTTAATTTTAATCACACAAATAATTTGATTAATAATAACAATAATAATACAATTTTTTTTTTTTTTTTTTTTTTTTTTTTTTTTTTTTTTTTCTACCTTTTTTCCGATCCAAAAAAAATTATCTGATCGACAGGTAAAATTTATTAATTATTATTTATCACCGTAATATACATTCCACCTTTATTCTCATTTTTACGTTCTTTTAGAAAAGATTCGGCATCAGGGGTAAGACCATGAATTATTGTTATATCTTTTAATCTTTTATGTTTTTCCAATTGTTTAATATCAGATTTTGTAAATTTTACTGGTGGACAAATCATCAATTCTTCAAGATTTTGAAATTTTTTTAATGTTCTAACAAGATACTAAAAAAAAAGAAATAATAATATAAAATTAAAAAAATTTAAAAATAAAAAAAAATAAAGTCAAAAAAAGTAAAAATAATAAATAATTGTACTCACACTTCCATTTGATTCTTGCATTCGACATCTTAATACCATAGATTTAATTTGAGGACATCTAATTGCCAATCTTTCTAATGCAGCAGCATTAAGTTTAAGATTAAAAGAATTATCATTCGTTCTAATTCCAGTATCATAAGCTTTAAATACTTTTAAAGTTCCTTTATTACGAGTTGATAAAGTATGAACTATTGAAGCCAAAGTTTGCCAAGGATAATTACGTACAGTAAATTCCACCAAATTTTTACATTCTCTCGTAATATTTACAAAAGCCGAATTTGTCATTTTTGTACATGACATGGCAATAAAAGTTTTTAAATTCTTACAATTTATTGCAATATGTTTCATTCCTTCATCAGTTATACGAGCATTATAAGCTATCATTAAATGTTTTAAATGAATATTACGATGATTTGCTAATGCTATTATAGCATTATCAGTTAAATGAAAACACATATAAATTTCTATTGATTCTAAAAATTTACAATTTTCAGCAAATTTTTCTACTGTTATATCAGTTATATGAACTGTTGCTAAATGAAGATGACGTAAAAATGATTGATAATTTGACATAGAATTACTAAATTTTGGGTAATCAATATCATGAATTATTCTTATCCTTAAAGATTCAAGTTTAGCGAAAGCGAAAGATAAAGTTTCAGCTGCATCATCAGTTATATCATTCTCAAATTGTGATGTTAAAGATTTTAATTTTAAAGCACCTGTTAAAAGACCTTGTAATCCAGCAAAATTAATATGTTTACATTCAAAAATTTGTAAATTTGGAAATGATTTTACTATCATTCTTGCAATTTCCAACTTATTTACACGTTGATATAATTTAAGTGAAGTAATATTTCTACATTTTTCTCCTACATCTTTAAGTACATCAAAACCCCAATTTCTATTCCAATCATTTATTTCTAAATGTTGTAATTTTGGACATAATCCTTCTCTCATAGGTCTTAAAGCTCCATGTAACCATTCATTATCACAATTTGATACTGTAAAAGAAATTAAATTTGGTGCTGAACTTAACATTGCCGTTATATTAGGAACTGTAAAAGGTTGTTTTTGATTTGTTATTGTAATATGTTTAATATTTGGACATTTTCTTGAAATTAATTTTAAATCAACACTTGAAAATTCTGGTATACTTTCAAAACATCTATGACTTTTAAATATAATTCTTTGAACCATATTACCATATAAAAATTTGAGTTTTCTACTACGAAGTGTACGTAAAAATTTTTGATATGATTCTGCCGTTTTCCATATAGGAGATTTCCATAATTGTCTTACCAATACCTAAAAGAGAGAGAGAGAGAAAAAAAATTGAATTTTTTTTTAAAAAAAAAAAAAAAAAAAAAAAAATATCCTTTTTTTATTTTTTT
>JADRCO010000320.1:0-37823 GCA_021464525.1 Rhizophagus sp. LPA8_4_AMF | reverse complement strand
TGGATTGAATATGATAAATTTGAAGATATTGAATATTTAGCAAAAGGAGGATTTGGAACTACTTTTAAAGCAGTTTGGAATGAGGGATATATTTTGGGATGGGGTTATAGTAATAATCGATGGGTAAGAAATAATGAGACAAAAGTTGCTTTAAAATGTTTGCATAACTCACAGAGCATTACAATCGAATTTTTAAAAGAAGTAAGTTATTTTTCTTATGAATTTAATATTATTAGCCTTCATAAATATAAAATTAACTATAATTTTTCTTTTAAGGTTGAGTCAAATAATTTAGCATGTGACTCTGATGGAAATAGTTATGTAGTTCGTTGTTTTGGTATTACCAAAGATCCAAAAACAAATAATTTTATGATGGTGATGGATTTAAAAGATGGTAGTTTAAGACAATATTTAAATGATAATTTTAATTCAATAGATTGGGCGAAAAAGATTGAAATTTTGTGGCAAATTTCAATTGGTCTTAGTAATATTCATAATAGTGGATTAATTCATCAGGATTTTCATTGTGGAAATATATTAAGTAATTTTTCGTATGGTTGGTCTTTTATTACTGATTTGGGATTATGCCGACCAGCAAATGTTAAGCCCTTTCAAAGTGATAATAAAAAAATATATGGAGTATTACCTTATGTAGCTCCGGAAGTTTTGAAAGGAAAAGAATATACTCAAGCGAGTGATATTTATGGATTTGGGATCATTGCATATGAAATTTGTACAGGATTGCCTCCTTATCATGATGTATCTCATGATGAATTTTTAACAATAAAAATTTGTTATGGGTTGAGACCAAAATCTAATTATAAAATTCCTCAACTAATTATTAATATTATTAATCAATGTTGGGATGCTGACCCTTCGAATCGACCTAAAGCAGTTGATTTACGAAATTTATTATGGAATTTAATTCTTGAAGAGAGAAACACAAATTCTGTAATTTGTGAACAAAGCAAAGAAGCGGACGAAATTAACAAAAAGTCATTTTCAATAGTTCAATCAACATCATCTACTAGTACTCTCTCATATATGACACATCCTCAAGCAGTTTACATAAGTAGACTTTTAGACTTTAGAAATCTTCCAGAACCAAAAAATGCAGACAATAATAATAAATTACTTGGAATGGAATATTCAGGTAAATATATAATTTACTTTAATAATTTAAATTAGTTTTAAAATGTTAACAGCCAATATTTATAGAATCTTTAGAAATTGATTTCACTAAACTTGATACTAAAGGTAATTAATTACTATTGCACGTGATGTTTTTGATCTATTAAAGTTGTTAATTAAACTAATTTATTATCCTATTTATTATAGATGAAAGTAATTAAACACTGTTTGCTTGAAATAAAATATTTGGAATAAGTATAAAAAGATGTAATTTATTTTGAAGGGAGATTGAGGACAATGTTAAAATGTTATTCTTGGACATTTTATGAAAATATAGTAAGTCAATTATAAAAAAATTTGTTTGAAATTACCTTTTATTAATAAATTTGATTATATTAAATTATCTAATATTTCTATAAATAAGTGTCGTGGTTAATAAACAAGGAAACTGAGTTTTAAGTAAAAAAAATTAGTACTGTTTAGTGATGCCTTACCTTTATTATAGTAACTATTATATTAAATATGGCTTGATGGCTTGATAAATTATTTTTATATATATGTACGATTTATTCTATTATTATGGATTATTGTGAAATGAAAACTTAGTATTTGTATTTTTTTTACGTGAGATAAAATATAAAAATAAGTCATAATATTTAGAAATTGATTATCCACCCTCAAAAATTTAGCTTTTTAATTTTCATATTGTTTTTTTACTTGCCATCAATTAAAAGTATCATAAAGAACAGTTAATGAAATACAAGAATAGCTACATAAAGAATATGTGATAAAAAGAACATACATTAATTGTGCGGATTGAATATTCTAAAATGTATTAATTATTATTGATAAAGTGAAACTAATTTTTCCAAGTAAAATTTTTGTTTCTGCATTTTATTCATTTAGGTATTGACTATATATAATAAAAATACATAAATATGTATGGTTTTCATTTATTTGTGTTTTGGAATAAAATTTAGAACACATTATGCAACTCGAGTTAATTTATAAATTCAAACTCGCACTCAAGTCAGTACTAAGAATATTATAATAAATAATGCTTGATATTTTATAAACTTTGAGATAATCTATTATATTGATAAAATTTTGCTATAAGTATACCGTATACTTTTGCACTATTTTTGTAAAATTATCAAAATACTTTATAAACTTTGTTAATAATATAAATGATATCTTGTAATTCTTGAATAATAACAAATATTCTAATAACGTTAATAAAATAAAAGCTTTTTGTAAATATAAAATAATCTTAGATTTTAGGATCTCTCTGTTATTTTAATTAAAATAATTTATAAATTTGTACTTATACCCACCGTTTTTATTTTTCATTTGTCCATTAATTAATTCTTCAGTTAATGGACAATTTAATAATATCAAAAATCTTTTATTTACTCAAAATATGTCGTCACTGGACTGTTTTGATTTCTTTCATAGTAAATTGAGAAATTTATCATACAAAATTATAAATAAATTAAAAAATATATATAGAGTAAAAAAAAAAAAAAAAAAAAAAAAAAAATAAAAAAAAAAAAAAGAAAAAAAAAAAAAAAAAAGAAAAAGTATGAAACTAGATGAGAAACACACGTGATTTAACATCGTCAACGTGAATATAATAATTGCAGAATTTGCATGTGATCATCGAAGCTTAGATTTAAGTTAAAACTTTATAATATATATTTTAGATTTATGCAAAAACTGTAAAGAATTATGCTCTTTTCAAAAAAAAAAAACAACTTAATAAAACTTTTAATATCAACTTTTCGAAAAAAAAATAAAATTATTGACTAACGAACGTACATAATGTTATCTTAAACATTTTATTGTACTGTTTAAGAATTGCAAAAAAGTTAGGTTAAACAAAATTATTTATTATGAGTTTAGTGAATTTTTTTTAAAAAAAAAAAGTTTTATAAATAAGCCAAATTAATGTATATGATGACATATTTTTAATGAGATCAAAGTAGAATATCAATGTTATAAATTACATATTTAAGTTTCATGTAAATTTTCAAATACATCTACCATTCTACCCAATAATTACGTTAACTATTTTATAAACGCATATTATAGTATCTAAAAAAACAAGTAAAAAACTAACTAATCACCTACGCCTCTCCTTGGTAATATTTAATTGATTATTTTTCTTTTTCTTTAACCTTCTATATACCACCAAACACGTCCTCACTCCTTTCCTCTTTTTCTCTAAACTAACGTACCATTGGAAGTCTTTATTACCTTAGCTGAACCAATGTATAAGTTTTCTTCTTTTATATCAATGTACTTCGATCTGTAATGTTAATTCTTATCTTGAAATATCATTATTTGTATCTTCAAACACTTTTTTTATCTTCTTTATCGAATGGCATTAGTTTTGCTTCAATAGCTTTACTTATCATATCATTTACCACATCTTCAGTCGACGTGTAACCCTTAACTAACTGTATAACTTTCAATAATAAAGTTTAATATAATTATAAAAAAATAATAAACTCGCAAATAAATAAAGTTAAATAAATTTATAAATATTTCCATAAAAATAAACTAAAATGAAAATGTTGAGTTAGCAGATTCATCATTAAATAATATTTAATACATCAAAGAAATATCTTGGATTAATTTTTTCATTACCTATTAAAGAAATTCGTTTATTACTTTACGACTTTGAAAACGTGCCTCAACTGTCTCATCAATAGTTTCATGAGATCTTCTGACACCATATTGTCTCGTACTAGTTTATAAATTGTTGTGACTTGATGACGATTACTTAATTGCAAACTGAAATAGACTTAGATGAATAACAGATAAATTAAAGGATGAATTTTAAACAAAATTAAGGACATTTTTGTTTAAATTAGCATACTCCCATTCGCAGTTTGGTGATATTATATAGCACCCTACCCATTAAATTTAAATTCACTTTATAATTTATTGTAAATTCAAAGCACTTACCAGTTCAAATTAAATAATCTATTAACCTATTTATTACTTTTATCTCAAGCTTTTTTGCATTTTTAAAAAATGGATTTATTTAAAGAATTTTGTATATTATTCATACCATTGTGATAAACTCCAATATTATCTTTCAACCCAACACCATCCAAAAGTTTGGAAAATTTTTCTAAATTTATTTCTTATTGCCATTTGTGACAAAGAGCACAAATTTATAATCTTATTTACGTTCTCAAAAAGGTTTGTAAAATATCACGTATTGCTAATCATTTGCCTTTTTGTAAGATTTTTTTTTAGCACAAAAAAATGACTGTGTTACATACACTACATACATTTTCTTGTGATTTTTTTGAAACTGTTTTTTGTCGATCTTGCGTAATCGGCATCAATTTCAAACCAAAAATTCCGAAGAGAAATTTTTTGTTCGGTTTGTGTAATAATCATCTGCTGCTGCACTACAGTGGTGGGGGACCTGCCTAAAACAGTAGGACTTTTAACATAAGAAATGTCTACCATAAAATATTGATTGGCGATAAAAGAATTGATAACAGAAAAAAATAATAATAAATGATATGCATCTGTATATATACTAGTGTTACAGAGTACGAATGTCATATGACGATCATGACAAATGCTTCAAAACCGGAACTATTTGGATTAACTAAAAAAGAAATGATTTACATAAAATTTTTGGTTCTATTGTTGCCTTTTTATGGAGGTAGCACAACAAACGCTACTAAAATTAATAAATTTCATTTTAAAATGGGCATTTTTTTTCTTTCACCAACATGGCATACTCAAAAATATTTTCAGATTTACCTGAATTAACAGATGAAATTATACAGTATTTTAGAAAAGATTTTTCAACATTGTATTCATGTATTTTAGTTAATAGATTATGGTGTCATTTAGCCATTCCGTTATTATGGGAAGATCCTTTTTCAGCTCCTACTCAAAATTATCATTGTATTAAAATTTATTTATCCCATTTAAATGAAGATGATAAAGAAAAATTTAATGAATATGGAATTACTAATAATTTATTATTACCCTCAAATAAATTATTATTCAATTATCCTAGCCTTATTAAGTATTTAAATACAAATAGAATTTATTTTTCTGTTGAAAAGTGGGTTGACTCTTTAGTGAATAATAATCCTGAGAAGCTAAAAAAATTAGTTTATAGGTCATTATTTGAAATGTTCCTTGAGAATGATGGAAATTTACATTCTTTTGAAGTTGAAATGGTTACGGATAGTCATTTTACATATTTTAATGATGTTATAGATTTTATATTACAAAATCCAAATTTTACTTACAACATTAAACATTTAACACTCCAAATTGGAATTTGGTTTGGTATTACTCAAAATATCATGGTTATCATTCATTTATTAAAATTTTTATATTCTAATAGTAGTTCAATTTCATCAATTGTTTTTGATTTTTATATAACTGATGTCAGAAATAGCTCTTTAATTGAAAAATGGGTATCACAAATAATTATTCCACAACATAATCTCAAAAGAATTTCATTTGGATTTAGAAATGATACGTTATTATATAAACCATTTTCATTATTAAAAAATTCTAATTGTTCAAATACTTTAAATACAATTATATTTTGTTACATCGATTTTAAAAATATAGTTAGTATTTTGCAAGAAGTATTTGATCAATTGAATGTTTTAGAATCTATTCATATCCTTGATTGTTATTCTTTAAATTCTGATTTTGTTCAACAAATTATTAAAGTTACTAAGCCTTTTAAATTGAGATCTTTATTTATGAAAGAAATATTACATATTGAATCATTACAATTACTGTTACAAAAATGTGGCGATTATTTAGAAAATTTTGTAAATTTTGAATTTGGATATACGAGTGATGAAGAATATGAAGAATTAAGACAACAATTACTTAGATTAGTTATGAAATATTGTACAAAAATTAGATACTTTTCTTCAGATAAATCTGATGATATTAATATTTATCATTTAATTGAAAATATTGGACAAACTATTAATTATATTACTATCATATTGAATAGTAATGATTATGGTGAATTAATAAGTTCAAGTGTATTAAAAAATTTAGGACAAGTTCTTCCTTCTAAATTAGAATATTTACATTTATCACTTTCATTTAATACAAGTGATTTTGAAATATTTTTAAGAAATTCTCAAAATACTTTTATTAAGAAATTATTAATTAGTAATATATCGAAAAATGAAAGAGATAGTATTTTATTTTATGTAAAGGAATATATTATGAAAGAGAAAAGGATTAAATATTTGGCTTTTTCAGAATTATTTCATTTATTTCGTTATAGTGAATTGCTTTTTTTAGAAGATGAAGTAAATGAATTTAAATTACATAATATTATAGTACAAAAAAGTTCTGATTTACGTATTTTTATAAATAATATTATTTAAAAATAACAGTTTACACAATTTAATGAACTTGCATATGTATCTTATAAAATGGAAATTATATTATATAAATACTAACAAATCTTAGATAACCATATATTATTCATATAATGCATATATAAAAATTAGTTATGACTATAATAATCCAAGCTATCATGTCTGCTGATAACACCATTCTAATTAAGAAATACAACGAAATAATTTAACATCATTAATAAAATATTAATAGTTTTGAGTGGACGATTAATTTAACTATGTTAAAAACATAATTTTGTAAATAAAAAGTTGCCTAAAGTCAAATCTACCAAATTTTTCCCTGTTGCAACATTTGTGATAATCTTATGGTGCTATTAACGGTACATATACCAGCTACAATGTATATACCAATTACGACATATTACCAGTTACGATGCATTTGCCGGTTACAATATGCCGTACCTTAAAGTAAAGAGTTATAACTTGTTCCAACTGCATCTCTAATACTGACTACACAATTTCAAATATTTACTATATAATCACCAGTTTTCAATTTAAATAATTTGGATAAATTAACAATTCTTGATAAATAACAATAAAGAACGTGTTAACATAAAATCCTGACAGCCTGACTAAAGTATTTTTTAATAAAATATTAGGACTTTAATGATAATAAATTATTATCTTTTTTTTTATTGATTTCATTGTGAATGACTTATTTGAGATAAATGTTTTGTGAAATTGATAAATCGGATAGACGTTCTCTTAAGTAAAATCTTGATATGACGGGAGTTGAGTACTGGAATTGATTAATAAAATTTTCAACATATCAGATTTACTTAACTTCATATGACTCATTCATACAGATACTATTTATTGTATGACTCAATTGACTCACCATTCATATACAGATACATTTGCATGATTCATTACAAACTTCCTTATATAACCTTCCCTTAAATGGTGATAATTTTTTAACAATAGATCATTTTTAGACAAGGAATATGAAAATTAAACAGTTACAGGTATTTATAATGTAATGATTTCATAAGTTTCAATTCAAAAAAATCGACTTTGATAAAATAATAGTCTCTGACTCTTTTAAGGATGCAGGCAAAATATTGTAAACCCGTACAGCAGTCTCCTTCCCAAAGGTAGTCGTAAAATGTAAAATCAAAGCTGGAAATTTATTTTCTTAAATTCCGCGCCAAAATATATTAGTAGATTTAGAAATTTTTAAATTCATTCTTTAGTCTCAAAAACAGAAATAGCTGAAGTATCTTGATGCCGAGAATAGAAAAACAATTGATCACGTACAGGCATTGATGGTCCTTTGTCCATTTTGAAATGATTCCTTATTTGTCATTTCAGACAATTCCGTATAATTTGGGCCAAATTTATAATTCCAAAAACCAGAATTAAGAATTATAAAATCACGCGATATTTTATTACAAATTGAATATATATTTTGGTCAGAATTATAAAATACGTGATGTAAATGACACATGACTAGTCATTTGAGTCATTTCTCGTTACTGCACGTGATTAGTCCTGATTCTTGATATTTTATTTATATAAGCATCAAAATCAACAATTCAGAATTTTCGAAAAAACTCTTTCCCGTAAACTTCGGAAATACACATTTTTTTTACTGACCTGTTTTATTTTTTTATATAACGGTCGTCTTATTATCCGTTTGAACCAGCGATAGAGTTTTAGTTCTGTTCTCACTCGTATATTTTTATACACCTTTTGTTTCTGAACTCCCTTATTCATGTTTCGCCTTTTTATGCTTTTGAAAAATTAGGAACTACACAATTTTTTTTCACTAGTTTTGCTAGTCTGGTTACTTTTTTCCCTTTTATCTTAAAAGCGTTCTACTCCGAACATAGCTGATAACGTCAACCCTAACGACAGACCTAGGTCTGTTACCCTCCAGTGCTATACCCTCCTTCCCGCGAATAAACTTACCACTTTCTCTTTTAATTTTCGCTACCTTCGTTCTACTGCAGGATGTAATCGACGAGGTAGTGGTCAGCTGTATGATCAGCGGATTGGCCGATTTTACTTTTTACGGCTATCTAGTTAAAAAATAAAAATAATCTCATGAATAAGTAGTACCCATATGCAAATTAGAACATGTATATAAATGAGTTTTTAATTGATTTGGTTAAAAAAAATTTTCATAAAAAAAAATGTTTGTTCGATTCCACAATTTTTACGTATGAAAAAATAACCATAGTGGGTTAAATTATCAACATGCCCATATGAAAATCATCCTGTCCAAACTTCTTAGATATACGTAATTATGACGTAACCATAACTAATTATGTCATATGTCGTAACTACCTTGAGATGAGCATAAGTTCGCATCTCTATGTATTACACACATCTTATTGATTACACTTTTATTATAACCTGATCTCATTATCAAAATCAATTTTGCTCCTCGTTTATTTATGATCCAAATTTATTAATCATGTTGATGTTGATGTAATAATTCTAAAAATTCTCTTACACCTTTCTTTTAATCCCGACCCAAATGTTTAAACAAAAAAGATCATTTGTTTATGGTCGTTTAATGATTTTCTTCTAGGTCACAAAGCCATTAGCAGAATCCCAAAATATATATACAGAGGTAAGATGACGGCCAAAAAAATTTACTATAGGCTAGTTTATTTATTTAGTGGACGATTTTAACTCTCACCGGAGGTGAATTTTGCCGGAGGTTAATTTAAAATAATTAACCAGGGGATGAATTTAACCGGGAGGTGAATTTATTCTATCATGTGATATAAAAATTACGAAAATTTATAATAAAATTTAATATTTCTTAAACCTTTTTTCATTTTTTAACAACCTATTACTTAATCAAAATATAATAAAACACGCCATATAAATGAATAAACCGCGTAGGATTTTACAATGCTCATTTAATCATAAAAATCGGATAATAACTCATAGTTTTATTAATAAAGAAAAATGCATTGAATTACAAGAAAATTTGCAAAAAAAATACCGTATTAATGCCATAGTGTTGTAATGCATACCACAATTAAGGATGGCTCCGAAATTGATTTGGCAAAATTCCGAAATCCGAAATTCTGAATCGAAATCCGAAATTTTGCCGAAATAAAGCATAATTCCGGCCAAACCATAATTTCGGCCAAAATTCATAATTCCAGCCAAAGCGATGTGGCTATCATTTCCATTTTTGGCATGGAAGGTACGGTATGTATTTAACATTTATAGATACAGTTAAGGGAATAGTTATTTATTACCTCTCAAATTCATTAATTTTTTAATTAATAATAAAAAAGTGTTATCAGACATTTATAATGTGACGGTTAGATTATAAATAACCATATATCAGATATAATATAAAGAAAAACATAGCGCAGATTTTGTTACAAAAACTGTTCTTTAACTCTTGTTAGAATTGATTAGTGCTCACTATTTTTACATTAATTGTATTATAATACGTCTTATATTTTTAAGATACACATTCAAGTTTATTAAATTGTTTAACATGTTACTTATTAAAATTGTAAATAATATTATATACAGAAATATATAAATCAGAATATTTTTGAACTATAATGTTATATAATTTAAATTCAATTACTTCATCTTCTAAAAAAAACAATTCTTCATCCGTATCAATATCAGGAAAAAATTCTGAAAAAGCCAAATATTTAACCCTTTCCCTCTTCATAATATATTCCTTTATATAAAATAAAATACTTACACCCTCATTTTGCATCATATTACTAATTAATAATTTCTTAATAAAAGTATTTTGAGAATTTTTTAAAAATATTTCAAAATCATTTGAATTAAATGAAAGTGATAAACGTAAATATTCTAATTTAGATGGAAGAACTTGTCCTAAATTTTGTAATACTATTGAACCTAATTCGTCATAATAATTATCAATAGTAAGATAATTAATAGTTTGTCTAGTATTCTCAATTAATTGATAAAGATTATTATCATCAGGCATAGTTGAAGTAAAACGTCTAATTTTTGTACAATATTTTATAATTAATTTAAGAAATTGTTGTCTTGATTCTTCATACTCTTCACGCATAGATCCAAATTCAAAATTTTCCAAATAATCACCACATTTTTGTAATAGCAATTGTAATGATTCAATATATAATATTTCCTTCATAAATAAAGATCTCAATTTAAAAGGTTTAATAACCTTAATAATTTGTTGAACAAAATCAGAATTTAAAGAATCACAATAAAGGATATGAATAGATTCTAAAACATTCAAATGATCAAATACTTCTTTTGAAATAGTAATTATATTTTTGAAGTCAATATTATCAAATATAATTGTATTTAAAGTATTTGAACAATTAGAATTTTTTAATGATAAAAATGGGTGATATAAAATAGCATTACTAGATCCAAATGAAATTATTTTGAGGTTATGTTGTGAAATAATTATTTGTGATAAATATTTTTCAATTAATGAAAAATCATTAATATTAGATAAAGCAAAATAAAAATAAAAATGAAGTGATGAAATTAAATTGCAATTAGAACATAAAAATTTTAAAAAAGGAATGATATTTTGAAATGAAATATTATAGGTATGAAATTTTAAATTTCTGATATTGTATATAAAATTTGGATTTTGTAAAATTAATTCCATAGTATCATTAAAATTTACAATATTCATAAACATCACAATTTCAAAAGAATGTAAAATTCCTTCATTTTCAAGGAATACTTCAAATAATGATCTATAAACCAATTTTTCTAGCTTATCATGATTATTAATCACCAAAGTGCCAACCCACTCTTTAATAGAAAAATAAATGCTACTTATATTTAAATGTTTAATAAAACTGGGATAATTGAATAATGTATTTGAACTTAATAAATCATTATTGATTCCGTATTCATTAAATTTTGCTTTACCTTCTTCATTTAAATGACATAAGTAAACTTCAATATAATGACAATTTCGGGTAGGAATTGAAAAAGGGTTTTCCCATAATAATGGAATCGCTAAACGACACCAAAACCTATTAACTAAAATACACGAATGCAATGTTGAAAAATCTTTTCTAAAATACTGAATAATTTCGTTTGTTAACTCGGGCAAATCTCCTGAAAATATTTTTGAGCATGCCATGTTGGTTGAAGAAAAAGGAGTTGCTGTAGTAAATTTATCAATTTTCGAGTACAATTTATTGAATATTCTATAAAAAGGTAACAATATGACAATTTGTAAATCGTTCCTTTTTTAGTTAATTTAAGTAACTCCGGAAGCCCCTTTGTATCGTGTCCTAAAATCACGTGATTGTGACAGAAATCTATTAGGCAATTTGGATGCAAATCCGGATCGAATCGATCCTTAATTTAGGATTAATCCGGGTTAATCCTATCCGAATTTTAATGATCATATGAATCTTTAAAATTTATTGATTAAAAGTTATTTTTTCAATACCATTGCGTTATTTTTTGTAAAAATTTTTTAAAAATTATAAATTAATTAATGATTATATTTAATTGAGTACCGTTCATAATTTTTTATTTCATGTTTCTATTTATTCTTCTTACAAACTAGCAGTAGCCCGTTGCTTTGCACCGGGATCAGTAAGTTGTTTTAAATTAGTGTAGTAATGAATAATGAAAAGAAAATTCTGATTTATGTTTAGAAATTCTAAAGTATTATTCTTGTTCATAATTAGAAATTTAAAGGGGTGTAAATACATAATAAAAAAATAAAAATTAAAAATTAAACGAAAATTTAAAAAATGTGATAAAAAAAAAAAAGCTAAGATGGGGTCTGTTGGACCTCCCAGAAAACCCCGAGAACAAAAATAATTCTCCTGCACATTAGTAAGTAGAATGAATTTGCCGATCAAGTGGTCTCAACTATTAAGCATAAATCAGGCGCGAACACATTTGAAATGTTACACAAAATTAGTAACTAACTAACATTGTATGTATCGATCAGATGATTTAACTAAATAGACGGTGCAGAGGCGCAGAGGCGCAGATGAATAATGCATTTGCACAATCCAAAGATTATTTATATTTATCTAAACGTTAGTCACACAAACACCATTTTATTTAATTATATTTATAGATTAAGAATTTAAGGTATTAGAATCAAGGTCCATTTTTTTTTTATTTAATTTCATTTAAAGCAAAAAAGCGACAATTCTCAATAAAACTTCAATAATAATCGATAAACTATAAATGATAATATTTGTCTCAATAAAGAAGGAAACAAAAAGGAGTATACAGTCAGACTTGATATGCCGATTTTCGATAATAAACCTCGATACCGATAACGATATTTTTAAAAGATTTTCATTTGGATCCGACAAGTATCCGACATATCGTTATATCGGAGTCAACCGTCAATCGTGTAGTCTTTAGTCAACTTTATGAGAAATTTTTTTCAACCATTGAAATTAAAATTTGATAATGGTAAAATGGAAAACTTCGGAAAAGAAACTTTATTTTCATCCGGATGATCCTCCGGATATCATTAACCGGATTGAATGTATTATTTTTACTTTCATTTTACAATTTTGTTTAAATTCCGAGAAAACTGTTGTGCAACCACTTTTTTTATCGTATATATTCTTTTAAAAGGGTGTTAGAGCCGCGTGAAAATCATTATCACAATCTATAAATATATTTTTTTACGTAATATGCCGTTGCAATCCAGGTGTTGTCCTGGGATCATTCTTTGATATAGTTCTCTTTTTAATCTAAATATGTTAAATATAATCAAACGTTGTGTGACTGTTTCATAGTTTGTCACGTTTTTATTCCATGTATGGTTTCATACTTTTTTTAGACGAGTCCCCACTTTAAGTTTATTCTACGACTATTATTGTATTTTTTCAACTGTTACTTTTTTATCGGATTATTAATGAAGGAAAAGGTATTTTATAACTTTTTTTCTTTCCTAAAGAAATCAAATTTCAATCAAGCAATCACCGATACCGACTTTGAGAAAGAGCAATTTTTTTTTTTTACCGGTTTGATGGTTGGTCCATTTAATAAAGTTCAACATGTCTATCGCTCACTTAAAACTAAAAGGTGATGTAAATGGTATAAACTAATTATGGTTTAAATATTTTTGCATATAATAAATATATTTCTTCTTTGTGTAGAACATTTATAGTCCTTCGTTACATTCCGAATTTTCAGAAATTTGAAAATGTTCAATCACAATCACGCATCACAATCACTTTCTTATTTGGTGCAGGATATCGGCTTTAAGTTATCATGATAGATAATTTGGTATCCGAAATTCTGAATATTATATAGCATAATAATATTAGATTATTTTTAGAATTTTAAATTTCGAATTGCACCGATTCGGATTATTATTGAGAACAAAAATTTTTATCACTTTATATTAATTTTGACTGTTTAAATTCTATGAATACGTTACATTTCTATGGAGTATCATCAATAAGCATATATTTTTTTACGCCAATATGGCAGTTTTAACTCCAAATTACTTGCTTTTAATAATGTTGACAAAATGTGCACGACAGATTACACAGCGTATAATAGATAATTATATCAAAGTATTAATATGAAAATTAAGTATTATATCTAGTAATACCCTAGTTAACGAGAGTAAATAAGGAAAGAGATAATTATATGATTGGTGATAGTTTTTTAGTAGTACAATATGGACGCCATTAGTATGACCTTACATAAACCATTTAGGTTGTATTTCTCTGGATAACTCAGAATAAAGACTGTACAGATAGATGTTCAATACTTGCGAGAAGTACCTATATCTGTCTATGTTCGTACTTGCTGAAACTGAACCGTGATTATTATCGTCATCTTCATACAATATCCTTAAGGTATTCGCCCAAGTCCCAACCACCACCAAATACACTACGCAAATGAATGGTCACAGCCCGTGATACATAATGTTACTAATATACACGATTATATTTTCTTGATTTTTTTCTTCCGCGCGACGCTTCTTAGATGCAGGTTCGTCGCTAACGTATATCTATCTTTTAATAAATCCACTATGATATTAAAATCCTCTTCACATTCTTTACGCGATTCGGTTGGATAATTGAGAGCGTCTTCAGATAGTGAAATTCGATATTCAGTCCTACTTGTCGGTGTTGCGAAGAATAAAGTACCAGCCGATTCCATTCCATAGACGTAATCGTAATCAGGATCAAACGCCTCACCAACCAGTCATCAGCCTTTTGCTTTTTCTTGAGAATGTCTAAATTAATCCGAAAGAATAAATGTTGGCAATATCAAATGATTAGCTTGTAACGAGCGAAGTAAAGAAACAATGTATAACCTTTTTTGGCTTGAATTCTTTATAGATACAGAATACAAATAAATTGACTCGTAGCCATGATACATAGTTTCGTTTTGCAAGTGAAATCATATTTCTATACGGACCCATACCAGTTTATCGTTTACCTACGCTAATAATCACCTCACTCCATGATCCGATTGTCCTAACAATCGATATCCCGGTTAAATTAACGATCATCAGTTACGAGATATGAAGTGTCGAAAAATAAATCAACAGTGCATAGAATTAACCTAGTAAAGCCCAAGCTCTGAAGTCGGTTCTTCGCAAATGTATAGCTACAGCCGAAATATTCATACCTTAATTGCATATTGTCTCTTCCAGACTTTAATTATTTTCTCGTTAACGCTTCCTAATTACAATGCGTCAAATACTGTCAATCGTATGACCGAAAAAATTACGTAACATTGATTCATCTTTTTTAAGAGAATCGCAACATAATGAGTAATGAATCATAATGAATATGATGTGTATGAAATAATTAGATGAATTATAAAGTGAATCCTTATTGTTAAGTCTATAATTATTTGCAAATATCATAACTGATAAATATTAATCTGCTCCGTCTTTCAAGAAAAACATCTAAATAGTTAAGTGCATAACCTTTCATAATATATTTCTTTATACAAAGTAAAATATATTCACATTTTGTTCACATTATATTAAAAATATTTTCAAATTGCTTGTTAACCTTAATGCATAAGTTTTAAATATTTTTAATTTATAAGACATAAATTAAAATATATTACATAGGTGCGCAGATAGTACCCAGAAGTTTAAAAATTGAAAATCGTCATTACGTGATGGTATTTTGATGCAATTACATTATTTGTCATTCTATTCTTAACTATTAATATTATTGAATTGACTGTAATCTATTCATACTAGTATATAAGTTACGTAAGATAGACCCCACATACAATACAGTACCCCACATAGTATATGCCTCCGGAAATAATATCCGGTTCCTCACACAGTACCCACGGGTACTATTCAATTTGAGTTCTTGAATAAGACCTGTGCAGTGGTATATTTTGATTATACGGTACATAATGTAATTTCTTCCATGGCTCTTACGATCAATTATAAATGGCTCTTCAATTGCGAACAACTGAATTTAATTTAACAATTAAGGAATTAGCTTAAATAATTTTTCTATAATTAAGAAAGTTATTCACAAATTAAGAAAAAATGTGGAACATTTTAATATTGAGCGAAAATACGAAAGTACTTAAAAAAAATCCGGTAAATTAATCATAAAAATCAAGTTTAATATTCAAAATGATGTTAATTTTAATCATGTGGTTGAAATATTTGTGCGATGTTCATATGAAAATAGATTCATACGAGCTTACCAATTTAGGTGATATGGCTGTCATCTGACCCAGATCGTCACTTGAACTTGGTTTTTTACGCCTAAATGCTTTATACTTTATATAATGAACTTTTGTATGAAACGGACAAATTAACAATTAAATAAAAAAAATAGTTATATAAATATGAAACAATTTTTAAAACGGTAAACTTTAAAAAAATCATACTAAGTTACTAAAAAAACAGGTAAGATTTCGGAATTCTTTTCTCGTATTAAATGACAATATTTCGTCATTATTTTTAATGTTAGATTATTATTTTTACTTTTGTTTTCATATCTAGTAATTTATTATTATAAACTTTTAGGATAAATGGTCTACTTTTTGTTTTGTTGTATTTGTATTTGTTTCTCAAAATTGGGGAGATTGACAAGGTGCATATGTTATTGTTAGTATTGTTAGTTATTGTTGTTTATATAATCTATTCTAACCGAAAATATGTATCAATTCCCTGTTTCACGTGATTATCATTGGTACAAAAAAAAAAAATATATAAATGCATAAATTCTTCCTTCTAACCTATTTAAAAAATATCAAAAATTTTTTATAAAAAAAAAAAATGGCAAATACGGAAGAAATTTCATATAGTATTATAACATTTTGGGCGTATAGTGAAGAAGAAATTAAATCAATAGAGGAGAAATGTCGGTAAGTTATGTTTACGTTTTTTTTGTAAGTATAATTAATTTTACCCTTTTGTTTATTTATAAATTTTTTGGATAGAAAACTTGAGGAAGCTCATGATGTGAAAGTCGAATACGTAAGGGAAAAGAAGGTTTGTACTTATATATTAGCATATTTATTACTTTCAAATATACACTATTACATATACATGGCGTATATACTGTATATATAATAAAGAAAAGAAAAATTGTATATTTTTTTAAAACTGACAGTTATTCGATATAAAAGGCACCGACTATGATGAATTAGATAAAACGTAAGTTGTAATGTATTTTTAACTTTAAAAAAGTAATTAATATTAATTAATAATTATTTACGGTAATAGGCGGGATCAAATATTCGATCTTCTCAAGTCAAAGGTATGGATAAAGTATTATAATTACGGTTTATACTATTAAATTTAGACTTAACAATACATCCTTGGTATACATTTTATATTCATAGTCTGAAAGGCAAAGCTATGCCGTGCCTCGTTATAAGAAAAAAGAACCCAAATTTGAGAATTCAGCTCCTGGTTTACCTCCACCTATGGAGGAAAGTGCACCTTTTATGATTGAAAAAAAGGAAGAAGAAATTCCTGAAGGTTTAGTAGGATTACACACATTCAATTCTCTAATAAGAGTACCTGTCGATTTAGATGGTTTATTTGGAAAGGACCAATGGAGACCATTTACCCATGTCGATTATTGGAGAGATATTTGTAAAAGTTGTAATGTTAATGGTGAAATCACATATGACAAAAGAGTAATTATATATTTTTTTTTGTGTGTATATTAATTTTTACGTTTCCATAACGTTAACTTTATTTGTAATTTCTTTATAGAGAATAGAATTCACCAAAGGTAAACGTAAAGATGTTGAAAAGGCGAAACGTAAATTAAAACAAATAGAAAAGAATTTTGTATGAATATGTTTTAACATTGTAATAATTGACTTGAAAATCTTGGTCCATTATTTAACTTTTTATTTATTTTTAAAATCAGCTTCGAGATACTTTTCACCATAAACGCGTTCCATTAATACATTTTTCAAATGTACAAGCACATTTCAAAATCGGTTTCTGTCTCCCTAACAAACACCCATATTTTAAAGATGCAGAAATGGATTACTTTGATGATGTTTGTATACTTACGTACAATATAAATCCTGAACCTAATTCGAAAAATTTAGAAAATTCTGAAAAGTTGCTTATCGATAAAAAGTTTGTTACATTTTGTTTTAATTAATTGTTAAATTATTCATTATTACTTACTTTTATACTATTATTACAGGATTAAGAGTCATAATCTCGCTAGGATGTGCGATGTGCTGAGAAAAGGGTATTTAATATCAATTTAATAATACACTTTATTCTAATGCTATTTAATATTAATCCATCATATTTTACGTAATAAGACTAGAGTATGTGCGCGTACATCAAGGGGAAGTACGTTTTTATGGAAGGTAAATGAATTTTAAAAGGATATTATTTCAAAAATATGATTAACTTCAATTAATTATTTAATTAGCTTAGGGAAAGCGATGTTCAGTAAAGTTGATGAAACTAAAGGAAAATTTTGGAATTTTACGGATTTGGAAGATGTAATTTCAAAACATAATATCAAATCAAGATTTGATGAAGAGTAAGTTCTTTAATTTATTTTTATTTTTTTATTTTTTAAAAAAAAATTTTTCGTAATTTATTAAATAAAACGTTCATGAAATATTTGCAGTGTGACACACGATAATTTAACTTACCGGAGATTCGATAGTTTTTTTGGCCCGGATAAAAAAAAGGATTATACTGAGTATTTTGAAATAAAAGCGGACGCAAGAAATTCTCCAAATGATGAATTTACTGAAGTTTACATGCGTGTTAATAGAGCCAACGCTTCTTTAGTTAAAGTTGGATCACAATGGGAACCTCTTGTAAACATAGATTGGACAATGTTAAATTTGTAAGATTTAATTTTTTTTTTTTTTTTGTTTTTGTTTTTGTTTTATCGTGATTATCCTAAAATTTTTTGAATTTTTTTATTCAGGAAATCTGATATTGCGATAAATTTAGCTACAAGACATGTTATTCGTCATGATGTAGAACCATTTACTACATTTAGCAAAAGGATATCAGTTAACCCAAATGAAGTCTCAACGATCGCATATGAAAATGTTGATAAGAGAATCAAAAGTAAAAGAGGACCATCATATGACACATTTGTTAGATATCTTGAAGTCAAGTCTATTGATTTCAAACAAGTTACGACAAAGAAAGTTAACGAAACTTTTACTTATCAATTAACTCGCGTTGAGAGACTAAATGTTAGCGAAAAACCTAAAACTAATAAAGGATTAGGCGAGTCTACCAGAGATGATAGGAATATTTATTATACCATCGAGGTGAGATATTTATCTTATTATTTATAAAATAAAAATTATAATTAAAAATTATTATTAAAATCGAAAATTATAGGTATTTAGTGATAAACACAATGAAGCCTTTGAACAAAATATTTCTCTTGAAAGTGGAGATGTCGTTAATTGGACGGTTGATACTATACTTGGAGAAGAACCAACTTATAATACTTTTGTTGTTTTTGTAAGATCACTATTATCAGCTATAACGACAGAACTTTAAATTATATATAGTCATAATTGAAATACATTTTTTATTTAAATAATATGCTTCATAAATAACGTACATATATATGTTTTAAACATGCAATTATAAGTTTACAAATAAATAACCATAGAGAGTCAATTTTTTATTTCTTTTCGAGTATAAAGTTGTAATATATTTAATCTAAATATAATATGTTTAATATGTTTCATCTATAACGTCGGCATCAATTTCAGCCATTTTGAAAAAGGCAATAAAAATATCAATTTGCTATATCCAATTATAACATTTGATTAAAAATAAGTTGTTTAATAAAAATATTTTGAATTTTTCTAATTGTCTCTAATATTATTAATTATATAATTCGAAATTCTCTAGCTGGGTAATAAAATTAAAAATTATCCATGTGATATTTAGGTTGTCAACATGTCATAATAAAAGTTACTCATGCAAAAAAATTATTCTTTAAATAATTATTTCTTCTGACATTTATCACGTGGGTTTTGTCATGAGGATATATCACAAATAATATAATAATATAAATATGTCCCCAAACAATCTAAATAAATTTTTCTTTTCCATTTTAGATTACTAATTAAAAAAAAATATATATATATAATAATATAATACGTCCTTAATACTTTAGTTTTTAGGATTTCTTTGGGTCTTCTTTTGTTTTTCGATTAAATAATCCTGAAACGGTTGAATAATTCTTCGATAAGTAAATAATCTTGAACATGGTTGAATAATTCTTCGATAAGTAACTTATCAAATGGAACTAATAAACCAAGAATATCTTCACCCGATAGGTCTTCTCTTTTCTTAAGATTCTTCTCCTGTTTTTCGATTAAATAATCTTGAACAATTCTTCGATATAAGCAACTTATCAGATGAAATTAATAAATCAAGAATAACCACCCGCGATAGGTCTTCCATTTTCTTTAGGCCTACTTTTGTTTTTCGATTAAATAATCTTGAATATGGTTGAATAATTAATCCTTCGATAAGTAACATCAGATAAAATTAATATGTCTTCTCTTTTCTTTTGATCTTATCTTTATTAGGTCTTCTCTTTGGTTCCCTTTCCTTTACATCTTCTTTTATGAATCATGTATGTATGGGTGGGTGGTGTTTGTATTTTTGTGGATTACCTCGCTCTTTTCTCGCTTTTCCTTTCCCTTTCCCCATTTCTCCTCTCTCATTTCTCTTCTCTTATTCGCTTTTCCTCTTTCCCTTTCCATTTCCCTCCTCTCATTCGCTTTTCCTCTTTCCCTTTCCTTTCCTTACCCTTCTCTCTCTCATTTTCTCTTTTTCTCTCTCTCCTCTCCCGATCAATGTTGCTGCACCTCAACGTTAGTGATCAGGGACAAACATTATGAGGTCAAATTTGGGGATTTAGTTAAAAATCGTGAGGAAAATATTAAGCAACAAATTGATCAATGTATGAGAAATGAAAGTAATGAAATTGAAATTCTTGATTTAAGTATTTTTTTAAAAGACTTGGCTAAGTCAGCAACAAATAGTAACGATTTGTTCACTTTTATTAAAGATATATATAATTATAAGTTAAAATAAAAATTTTTATCCAATTTCTCATCTATAATTATTATTTTCTTTGCTCAATTTTTAATTATTGCGAATATATAAACATAGACAATTACATTTATTCAGATTTATGCCTAAAGGTTCCAACCTAGTAATACCTAATTCATTGTGATTTCTCAATATTAAGCATCTAGGGACCATATCATCTCGACATTTTAAAAAAAAAATAGTGTACTATCTAATTGAGCTGCAACAATATGAAAATTTATAGTGTTATTTTAATTTTTCATACATTGCGTGTTGTTCTCCAGGTATTTTCGGTATATTTCCGCATATACCTAGATAATTTACGGACAAAGAATTATATTTCATGTTTTGTGATTTTGTGGTTTGCGATTTATTTTTTGCACTATATTTCTTTTTGTCTGGAAAATACTCGATATAATCTAGTATTCCAGATCTTCACAAGCGTATTCAGGTTACTTAGTATGCCTTTAAATTTACTGCTTGGCCATTAAACGATATTAAGCTATGTACAAAAAAAAAAAATTTCATTGCGAGTTCATTTATGAACTTTTATAACTTTTTCTGGCCACATTAAAATCTGATCTGCTTACGTAAATTTTAAAAGAATTAAGCACCAATTTATTTAAACTATAAATCTATCTTTATAAAATTTATAAAATGCAATGTTACATAATAGGTACAGTATCTCAGTCAGTCAACTTTATTCGTTACAAGCTCTAGTTTAAATACAAACAGAAGTGTCCCAAAAGGTGGCCCTAATTCGGGATCGATTTAACGCAATAATATTTTCTGTTCATCAGATGAGTCATAAG
The DNA here is from genome assembly GCA_021464525.1 of Rhizophagus sp. LPA8_4_AMF. NCBI lineage: Eukaryota > Fungi > Glomeromycota > Glomeromycetes > Glomerales > Glomeraceae > Rhizophagus > Rhizophagus sp. LPA8_4_AMF. The sequence goes on along the minus strand of JADRCO010000320.1, from coordinate 15,930 downwards.
TACACCCTTTCAAGTTAATTGTCATAAAATTGCTTCGACGAATTTAATAGGAAATTACTAAAAATAAAGAGATAATGATACTATAATTCATCTTATTATTATCATGGTTGAATTAAATTTTTTTTTAAAAAAAAAAAAAAAAATGATTGGAAGAATGGATTAAAAATCAATATCAAAAGAACGAACACGAGAATATAGTTGCTCAATCATTTTGTATCATACAAAGAATATTTTCCTAAATAATGTGTAGTATACAAACCTACGTATAACTTACTAATCCTATCTTCGCTTGTATCGACACGCGTTAATTTCCGTTACAAAATATTTTTATATCGAAGCACAAACTAAGTAATTATCGTTTATTTTATGTAAATTATTGATAATATAAATAAAAGAAACTGAAGCAAATAAATTTACTAATGTAAAATGTAAACAGTATTGAGCAATTGGTGATTTGCGAACCTTTTAATATTACAAGAAGTAAAGAACAGAATTATTATTAAGGAATATTCTAATGTATGAGAACTATTCTGGAGAAGCCCACGCGAACTTTGTTTTTCCTGTTCTATAACTAGAAGACTCAACATCATCTATCCAAATCTTTGTATTTTATGAGTATTATTTCACATCACGTAATGCAGATTAAAAATTTATCTTTAAATTTATCACATGATTCAGATGTTAGCCTTTTGATAGGTTAATTTTAAATGTTATTGCGTAGTTTTTACATTTAATTAATTATTTAAAAAAGAAAAAAATTCTAATCCCTGATAAAAGATTAAATTCTTATTAACAACCGCATTTGGTGTATTTGCCTACACGGGCAGCTGATATCATCCTGCGAATAATAAATATAATCAAAAAATTTCCATTTCTTTGAAACAAGGTCCACCTTTTAATAAGTATTCATAAAATAAAATATGACGCATCAAAAGGATCTTTCAAAATATGTGGCCTTAAAAAGTTTTGTACTGTACTCGTTTTATTTATATTATTCGAGTTCTGTCCACTTAAATTTTTTTTTTATTTTGCTCATAAGTCCATAACAATATTCGTAATAATATTATCGTCGACCCAAAACAAAAATTTATGAACTCGCTTAAGAGAAGCCTACATATCGTAATTTGAAGAAAGTGTTAGCGAAATTATTGAAGAAAAAAATTTAGTGAATAGATTACGTAAATAAAGTACTATGATTTTTCGATAGTTTTGTAATGAAGTGATTTCTAGATTTAACAAACTAATAGCCAATTTTTTCACGAGGTCTTCAATATATGTATCAATGTCAGTTATCGAAAAAAAAAAAAAGATATATGTTAGTGCACTTTATATATATTATGCGTATTATCTTACAACTACAATGCAGGTGTAACTACGAGTACGTGATATCACGTACTTTCACGTAATCACAATACTGAAAAGTGACTACGTTATGCATACATTAAATCTTAATCCTTTTATTTTTAAGGTTTTTTACCTTTAGACGAACTTACTATTTGAGTTTTTACTAATTTTAATAGACTGCTATAGCTACTTTTTTTAGGTAACTTGAAATCATTTTTACGAACTTGGAATTGGGAGTGAATGGAATTATTATTTTATTTTCATTATTTATTAGACTATTAGATCGAAAATTTATTTTAGTGATGATTACATGAGTACAGGAAGTACAGCGAGCACACGTAGTCATGTAGTTATGGCGCAGTCATATGATTACGTAACTACGTAAATACGTGAAGGGTAACGTGGTTACATGTACTCGTAGTCAGGGACACATTGTAGTTGTAATAAATAGCTAATTACCGTCTTTTGTGTGTGTGTGCATGATTTGGCTTTTGTGTATATCCAAATCGTATCTATCCCAAAATCGGTCGCACAGGGATTAACCTTAATAATGCCACTCAATCACTTAAATAGCACTTAACCATAAATCGTTGTTAGGTGGCTAAAAAATAAAAAAAAAAAAAATTGCGCTTAACTAAGTGAATGATAGTGTAAATTGTACAGATTGAAATATATAAAGGAGTATGTTAATGCTCAGTTAGTCCACAATACCTGTCATGGCGACGGAAGAAGGTTCATCAAAGGTTGAGAATACTTTTTTGGCGAATTAATTTTTTTATCGTCGTCATTACGTTATCTAATATTGTTGTTGTTTGCTTAAACAAATATAGCTTTCCAACCAACAAGATTATATTGACAATGAAGTAACGTCCAAGACGGAAGAAGAAAAACCTAATGGTGAATTAAAATTTTTAAGTTTAAAAAAAAAAATAATTTCTAAAATAGTTACAATATGAAAACAAGTAGAACCCCCTATAGACACGATCGTGATTGTGAATGAAAACGAAATAGAACCATTAATAAATCCACAAGCTAATGTGGAACAAGAGAACGTAAACAAAGCAAAGGTAGAAAATAAGATAAATTTGGACGGAGATGAGACAGAACCATTGCTGCCAAAACCTAATTCGGAACAAGGTTTACTGTTCTCTATCTGTTCGAAATTACTAGGTCTATTTAGTAATATTTCATGGATTTTACTCAATATTTTAATTCTTGCGGTTTTGCTTTACTGTTTTTATCTTTTAGTTGTTTATATAGAAGAAATTATTTTTATATTATTTACTATTCCAAGTTGGGTAGCAGAAGTAGTTTCCTTTTTACTTGCTTGATTTTAGTGTATTTTTCGTTGCAGTTCCCACGTTTTGGACTTTTTTGTATTACTTATTTTTTTTATAAGATTAGTTTCTAAAGATTATATAGACCATACCATCGAATTCCTTAAGGATTTCTTTGAGGCTGATGTATGGTGGAAGAGATTAGGTCTTTTTTTAACGTTTGTTTTGGGAATAATAAAATTGTTGACAAGAGATGGTTGTATCTCCGTCGAGAAGCCTAAGAAGAATAAGAAGGCTAAGGAGGAGCAGGTTAAGCAAGATGAACAGGTTAAGCAAGATAAACAAGTTAAACAAGATGGACAGGTTGAACCGGTTGTGTAGGTTGTGCAAGGTGGTTTAATAAACAGTAAGAAAGTTCGCTCGAGGGGAGAATTGTACTATAAGTTATTCATGTAACGAAGATGTACTGTATTAATCATATTTAGAGTATACAATCGACTATATAAATAAACTTATGCGTAAAATTTTATTATTGGGAAAAAATATATTTTTTTTTTATATACTGTACAGTATATAAAGAAAAAGTTAGTTCGAAAATATAAAAACCAATTACTTTACGTAATAAGGTACATTCTCTTTTACATATAGGACATTTACATTAATTCTTTGGATCAACGTTCCAATAAAATTAGTCTTACAATTTGTAAGAATAACACTTTCATCTTTTTCCTGATGTTTCATACAAGTAACATTTAAAGGAAATAAATCAAGCAACACACAAATAATAAATTCAAAACCCTCTAATCCTCCCACAAATCCTCGCAACCTTTGCAATTACGCCTCTTTTTTTCCTGATCAACTTTAACTTTAGTTTCGTCTCCCATTTTATTTGGTTCAACAACGACCTTAAATTTATCACTAAAAGGAATAAATCACTTCTATAAAATTTTGGATAATTTCGTTGATCATAGTAAGTTTTCCAATTTCGCACATCGTAATAAGTTCCAAAACGAAGATCGGCATCAATGATTTTCTTGAAATGTATGTACTATGCATAAACACCTTAACTTTATTTTTCCATTTTCTTTTCTATGACGTCAATTCAACAATTCAAGAATTTAAGGGTAAACAATTTCTAATTAATAATGCTATATATTATGACAAATATTTAAAATTTCGGAACCAACCTCCATTTAGACTCATTCAGTCTAGGAGAAAACCTTCTTTGAAATTCTTTGAACATGAAAATAATACTTGTACTACTAGAATCCCTGATCTGGTCCTATGGACCTTGCTTAACCATACCCCAATTCAAACTTAGAACGATCCTATGCCCCAAACCTTGCTATGTCCTAAGGTTAGGTTATTCGAGATAATTAACTTATTCGAGTTTGGAACATGGTCAAGTTTGAGTTTAAGATACGACATATTATGTGGAATGCGTACACAAACAAATTAATTTGTGGCTCATGAATAAATTTAGAAATCATTATTGTCGTAATATTTACCCGCACCAAAAATTTTATTATTTTTTATTATTATTCAAAATTTCCAATTCTAGTTTAGCTTACTTCTCTAGGCCAATTCTTTGTTTAACCTAAATTATTTTAATAGATATCGTGATATCCATTCTTGATCGGCAGTAATTCTGGCCAAATTTATAGTGCCGGCCCGAATTATTGTGAAATTTCCTATTTAGGGGTTTCTCTACAATTATTGAATCATTCGAAAATATTATTTTATTATTTATTTGTTTTTTATGAACTCTCTTTAGGAAATATATTTATATGACTCTTGAAAGAAAATAATAAATATACACAGAATTGGATCGGTTGGAGTGGCCTTATAGATATTTTGAAAATCAATTAACATTCAGTTTATTAACTGATCATTTAATTTTGCCTCAAATTAAAAGATGAAATTACGTAGATATAACTCCGGCAGGTATAATGATTTCATTTAAAATTGAAAGGATCAGAGCGATTATTTTCGTAAAATGTCAAACCCAGCTCACGTTTATAACTTGATTATCATGAATTTAGACGCCTTCTTAAAAATGACTTGACTTCTTTAAGCACTTCTCATAACTAGGGATTGGAATCGATTTAATCGAAACTTTAAACTTTTTTTCGTAGGCGGCTCAAGCTAACTCCAAAATATTTTTTGATTGCAGAAAAATGATCAGCATTTGGATGCCTTTAAAAGTTATTTTGGAGTCAGACCGGTTAATATGTAAGAATTGATTCGAATCGAATCAAATCAAATCTCTATTCTTACATATTAACCAGTCTGACTCCAAATAACTTTTAAAGGCATCCAAATGCTGATCATTTTTCTGCAATCAAAAAATATTTTGGAGTTAGCATGAGCCGCCTACGAAAGATTCGATTAAATCGATTCCAATCCCTACTCATAACTAACTTATAACCGAGGATGTCAAAATGAGAACAAATGATGGTAAGAAGAATAATATTCTTCCATTATCCTTTATTATAATATTATTTATCGTAAATAATGATGTTATAAATAATATGATTTTACTGCTAAAAATGTCAATATTATTGGTAACAGCATGTGACTATATGTTCTTAAGAAGCGCTTTTCACGTCAAATGTCAAACCAATATATTAAATTAACAATGAAATCTTTATTTTGACTAAAAAAATATCATAATAAACATGAAAAATTAGTACTTATAAAGTCCTCGTATGAAATCACCGTATTCTTCGATTCTTTTTAATTCATCTATGTATTCTCTTTAAATTCAAATGTTCAATAGCCTATTCAAATCTTCGAAATTTGATATCAGTTTAATCGTTCCTCTTTTAAAAATATCCTTTTAAAGATTCGACTATCACTAATCATGACCCTATTATAACTTAGGGATGAAGATTTATTGAGATATTAAAGCATCGATATAAAAGAAAACTGTTTGATCGGGTTCACGAAAGTCAAATGATTATGATAAACGATGAAATATATACTTCGATTTCTAATCACGTATTCAGGCAAAATATAATGTATAATGTAATCTTGTTTTATTTGTTTACTATATTTGATTCTTCTTTTATGATTTAACTTACTAATTAATCGATTAAAAACTTCATTTATTAATAGGTAAAAAAAATTAAATTATATTTGTCATATATAATTATATAATTTTTTTACTTGATTTAAATACAAAAGTTAATAAATTACTATGAATTTAATCATATAAACAATATACACCTTATGATAATAGTAGCTAAGGTCTAAGGATGACCGTATCATAGGCCATTAAACAAGTAAAAATAATAGCAAAATAAATAATGTAATAATAGAACGCTTAAAACGTGTCCATTAGATTTTCCAATAGAGGAAGTCCCTAAAATTTTGGGGTAGATCAATTAAATACCATCATGTGGAACATAACAATTGACTTCTATAGCAGCCAGTAAACTAAATGATTTTAAACCCGGCTGATTTTGGGGTGGGACAGTTGGTTTGACATGATCTATTGATCAACATAGTGGGACAATAGGTTAGACGTAGTCTTGTATAATAAAATTAGGGCAAAAAAGTTCATCATGGGGTGCTTATGGGCGGCCGATATGCGTTATACAATCTATAAAATACTAATAGTAATTTCTATTGAAAAGCAAATTGATATCGGAGTAATCACGAGCCAATGAGTTATGTAATATTTAAATTAAAGATGATGACATCTCACATCTGTAAGTTAATTTACTTTATTTCGTATTAATTATCCCTCTTTCGAATATTCCTCGTATTAATAAAATCTAGGTCCGTTTAATATACTGGATTCATTTCATAAAATATAGAGTCAAGAAAAAAATTTGTACAAGAAAAAAATCTTTGCTATACTTTATACAGTATAATTGTTAAATATTCCGGATCTTACATACGTTATAATAAGTAAAATTCTGACACAAATTTAATGTTAGTATAAATTTATTTCGAAAATATTCATTTCGAGTCGTAAATAACAAAATTAATTTTATCCTTTATAGACATATTAATTTTTATCTTTATACAGTGTATATATTTTTAAATAAGGTTAATATTAACCAGATGAGGTGAATTTTCATGGTGGGGAGTTTTAGCAACGCCATTAGAAAAAAACAAACCGAAAAGAATTACTATTAGAAAAAAATCGGATTAAAGAAAAAACTGAGAAAAAAAATGGCCTGGATACCTGCGGCGATACAATCTACTGCAGAAATAAAAGTTTACATTACTAATAAAGAAATGCGTGTTACTAAACTTTTTTTTTTGTTAGTATTTATATAAGGAAAAAACCATGCGTTTCACGTTACGCAATTCAATATATTTATATGAGACCATTCTTAATGTCAGAAAAATTCTCTTAATTATATAGATGCTTGTTGACGTTGTTTAATTTTCGGTTAAATTGATTTTCTTAAATTCTCAAAAGCATGTCCTAGGACCATTCTAAACTATGGCAAGCCAGAGCAGCGTTTAACATACCCACTTAGATTCCGATCCCAAATGTAGAGTCTGGAATCTGAATCCGTTCTTCCGTATCTGTTGTATTTAAGGATTTGTGTGATATTTATTTTCATAAAGGGTTACGTATAAATAAAAATAAAATAGACATCCCAAAAAAAGGACATTTATCCCAAATAATTCGGGTCGGCACTATAAATTTGACCGGTAAGGTGCTGCGACTGCTGCGTAGAATGGGCCAAAATAATGAATTATTTCCTATTATATGAGATACTTGGAGCTAATAATAAATTATTTCTTGCTGCATCTTACCTAGCTACTCGGAAAAGTTATTTTTTTTTTTTTATATTATTGCCAATTATAATTATAAATATTACTGGTTGCATTTTTTTCACATCTTTCGGTTTAAATGACGTAACAACTTAGCAAAGAAAACTTTTTATTTGTTATTTCTTTTTTTTGTTGGTAATGATAAACTATCAATCTTTTATATATTTTAATTTAATAATATCACTGTTGCTGTTTTTATTTTATTAGTTAATAGTAAATTAATTTTAATATTCAATTTTTATCATTTTTTTTTTAATTTTTTAATATTCAAAATCACCAAAGGGAGGAAAGCAGATATCCATGATTAACAGACACCGATGGATTTATACTTTTTTATACTTTTTTATACGGCGGAGTAATTGACAAAAAAAATCCATTAGTGTATAATTAATGCCGATGAATAACTTAATAAAAAAATTCTAATAAGCTAATCATCAATGCAAAAAATTACCATATAAGTAATATTTATTTCTTTTAATCTTGACCATACAATACTATAAGAAAAAATCATATAATTTCTAAACATAATAAGAGGATTAGTGATTTTTATTGACTTTTATGTACTGTTTTTATTTTTATTATTATTTTTTTTTTTTTGGTGAAAAAATTAAATTTACCATACAATTTTGATGAAAAAATTAAAATTTAATCGTAAAAACATTCTATTATTTTATAATATTCGGCATAATTGATTATTTAAATTCTTGAACAAAAAATCTGAGATAATTGATGAAAAAATCAGATAATTTTATTAATAATAAAAAAACACAGAATAATAAAATATTCAATTGTTTTGAATTTCTTATCTACTATAAGTGACATTTATTTTTCAAGTTAATTTAAACTCGCTATCCCACAATTTTTGCAAAAATATTTAAATGTCTCAGGTGGTCGTCTATGACAAGCCAAGATCGATAACGAAAAGTAACGTAACGATACACAAAATTTTGTCTTTGACCAATATCCTCTTTAAGATGCCGATCGTCCATGTTTTGACGTTGATTTACTAATGTTTTTAGTTTAGACTTTTCCTTTTTCGTATCCATATTTACTTTAATTAGTGAAACTACTAAATTGTAAAACGTACTATTACCACTTGCGGCACGTTGCAGTACTACAACAATTTTCTATATAGAATTCTCATATTCAATGCTTTGTTAAACTTATTTCAAAACTATGGACACATATATCAATTCATTTGATCCAACACCAAAATTAAAATCTAGTCCTGTACCTGTTTTATTTATTCCTTTTGACAATGATGAGAATAAATGTAATTATTGTGGAAACGAATACTCCAAGACACTTAAATTCGAACAAAAATATTGCAAAAATTGTCTATTTTGGTATACTCGATATACAACAGGCAATAACACATGCTTGGATATATATATAATTACCAATAATATTCAGTGTACTGAACATGGAATGACCAGAAATGGATTTGATTCAACGAACATACAAGAATGGTGTGAAAACTGTTCTGAGGTTTCATATTTTAAACAAGTAATCCCAAATACTTCATCATTTAATAATTACTATTTATCAAGGAATTGCACTCATAATAATCATAGTAAAACAACCTGTCAATTATGTGAAATCATGTTGCAATCGTTTGGTTATAGTCCGGATTATTATCAGATTTCTTCTGGATGGGTTGAATCAACTTTAACCAAAAAGTCCATTCCAATTCTATATTTACCATGGTGGGATATTTATGATGAGTGTGTTGTATGTTCACGAAAACTAGAATATATACACCAAAATTCAGAATTAAATATAGAATTATATTGTCAAAGATGGTGTTCACATTGCTTTACAATTTGTACTGGATGTAGATATTGTTTAACAATCAATATTATTTTTGGAATTACAAATCAAACTCAATGTATTAAATGCAAAAAATTATCACCTATTAATATTGATATTACAAATATGATCAGTGGAAATTGTATTATTGATGAATTTATTGTTTCTACAAAAATAAATTACAATAATTTCCAGCCAATTTCTAATTATTTAGATAATAATACAAATTTAAATCCATTGAATACATATGGATTTATTAGAAACTTGTTGTATTTAAGTAAACTAGAAGGACGAGAAATAAAGTGGATTCCTCATTTCCATTTCCAAATCAAAAATTTAGAGAAAATAGCTGAAGGAGGATTTAGTATTATTCATAAAGCAACTTACAGAGTCGGTATGAAGGATACAGATGTTGTTATAAAAGAATTACTTGATTCACAAAATATCAGTATATATTTTTTAAATGAGGTAATACTTAAAATTAGTATATTCTTGCAACCTAATCAAAATTAATTTATTTATTTAATTTATTTATACTTTAGTTGAAATCACTTTATCAATTAAACAATTGGTATTCTGTGATTAATTGTTATGGTATCACATAAGATCCTAAAACAAAAGCGTATATGTTGGTAATGGAATATGCAAATGGAGGAAATTTATATGATTATTTGCAAAATAATTTTGTAGATGTTTCATGGAAGGTCAAATTAAGTATTTTACGCTATGTTTCACTTGGGTATCTATATTTCTAATTTGTTATCTATATTTTATTTTCTAATTGCTAAATTTTTTTTTATTTTTTAGACTTATGCAAATCCATAAAATTAATTTTGTACATCGAGATTTACATAGTGGAAATATTTTATTATCAGATCATGAAATGAAACTAGGAGATTGGAAAATTGGTGATTTAGGGTTATCACAACCCGTTAATACTTTACTAAATAATGAAATATATGGAGTAATACCTTATATTGCACCAGAAGTATTTAAAGGTATTAAATTTTCAAAAGAATCTGATGTATATAGCTTAGGTATGATTAGGTGGGAACTTACAACAGGTTGTAAACCTTTTGCTAATATTGAACATGATGCTAGTCTTATTTTTGAAATTATTGATGGAAAACGTCCTGAAATTACAAATGATACCCCTGAATGTTATGCTAATTTAATGAAAAAATGTTGGGAATCTATTCCTGCAAAAAGACCAACTATTGATGAATTTTGGAGTTTTGTTATAAAATGGTTTGATGAAACTTCTTATACAATTTATGATGGTTTTGATATTGCACCTGAATTTGTAGAAATTTTTAACCAAGCTGAAGAAAAAAGAATGGAATTAATACGATCAAAAAAACTTGGACCTGGATTTAGCGAAAAATCTCATTCAAAAGCAATTTATACGAGTAGGGAATTAAGTTCTTTAATTTGTAAATCTTCAACTACAACTTCATCTCCAATGGTTACACCTAATATTACAAAAGGTATATCGTATGATAATGGTTGTATGAAACTTATGAACTTATTATATTTATATTAATTTAAAATATCTTTTATTTCTTATTTTTAGAGTACATTACAAAAGAATATGATTATGATATTAATATGAATAATATTCAAAGGTAACTATTTATAATCAAAAAAATTTATGAATAATATATATTTGCAAATGAAAATTTTTAATTATGATATTTTAGTTCATTTATACAAAATATAAATTCCGATGTTCAAAGCTCAATTGCACCTTTAAATTCTTCGAGAAAACGTAATAATGAAGAATTAATGATCGATACCCAAAACGTCGATAGTAAGTAAAATATTTATTTATGTACAATAATGATGCTTAGGGTTATATCACGACAATTTTAAATTCTTTTTTTTTTATTTAAATAGGAAAACATACTAAAACTGATGCAATTTAGATAAAGTTTACAGAATATTATTTTGTGAAATCTATATTTATATCCCACATACATCAATAGTTTTACTTTTTGTATTCAAAAATTCCTATAAATAACTGTATACTGTGTAAAAATTTAAAATTTAGGTTACATTAGGAGGCATTTTTCTTATATAATAGTGATCCAGGAGGGTCGAGTTGGGGTTGAGGATATAATTGAACTTGACCTGAATATAGAAGTCAAATTAAATAAATACGCAGGTTAACATTTATGTAACCTGATCCCTGACCCGACCTAATGCACAGGTTAATTAATGAAAAAAAATTTAAAATTGGATCTACGTATTATCGATGTTTTAAAAAAAAATGTGACCGACAAAATATCGATTTTATGTAACAATCTTACCCAGTTAAAATTCACAATTTGATCACGTGACTCACGTGACTAGAACGAAAATTATGGAATAATCTTTTTTTTAAATCCAACACATCCCGGGACGAGTAGTTATTCAATAATCAAGTTCCATATAGCCACAAAATTTCAACGCATGTCCTTTATTTTTATCAAAAAAGTGAGTAAATTATTGTGTCGTAGTCTCGTGGGTTCAATTATTTAGATTTGTTTATAAATGAATATACTGCATTACTAAAAAAAAGTTACATCTTCGGCAGCAATCCGATTAGCTACCGTTTATAATGGGACGTGGATTAGTATATTGTTAGCGCGTCCTTTTTGTGTAAATAATATAAATTGTTAATAATTATTGTAGATATTGGTAATTAATCATCGGATCATAAAAAATTTCTTAATGTGGCAATAATTAAACCATTTAAAAATTTGCTGAGTAAATTATGTGTTGTGCAATTATTTAATAGATAAACGCGACTATAGTGAACTATTAGATGTATTGGGAATATTGATTAATCATCGGATCATAAAAAAATTCTTTAAAAATAATTTTCCGCGCGTAAATTGCATCGGAAGTTCAATTATTTAAATTATTTAATAGTAAAAGATATGATTATTAATAAACGCGACTATAGATGATTATTATAATTATTTATCACTCCAACCAAATTACGTGACTATTACTAATTAATCGTCGGATCGTAAAAAATTCTTAATATGGAAATAATAATTTCCCGCAAGAATTTGATTGAGATTTATAATATAAATACCCTACCTTTCGCACTTTTTTTTCTCAAATTCCAAATATAATTTATAACATAAATAAGATATGGAAACGAAAAATATCTTAAATTTTTCAAACGAAAGTCAAAGCATTGGTCCCTCGTTGACTTTGACGGGTGGGCATTAAATAACATCGAACATTGTCAAAAGAATATTGCACATTGGGCCTTTTACAGGTACCTAAGTATTCTTTTGCAAGAATCAAATTCAAAGAAAAAAATAAAGAAAGCTAGAGAGCTTTTGAACTCAAAAAGAGTAAGTAATTTTATTGAAGTGGAAGTTTTTCTATTGGGGTCTACTGATTCTTCAAGAGAAATCGGTTATTTACCTTCCCCAATTAAACTTACACTTTGGCAGAATGACAAACCGGCTTATCCTATGCGAAGGAAATACTTTCCTGGCCATTACTGGCTTGCCTTGTTCTTGATATTTTAGGAAGATTCAAAAAAGTCCAATTATTTGTGGAAAATCCCAACAATTTAAAAATATTAACAAGCATGATAATAAAAGCATTGAAAATGAAGAGTGAACTTTGGCTCTCGAAGAACGTAAGCTTGAATTGAGGGAAAGAGCAGCCAAAGTTCGCTCATTAGAACTACAAAAAATTCAAATCGAAAATGAAATGAATTTAGGGTCGGTGGGTGGGCAAAACTTGCAATCAAATTAATATTTGGGTGGGCTAAGCACTTCTTGAATATGTGTTGATGGTTGATTTTATTTAAATAAGAAATGAAGAAATTTAATGAAGAATTTGCGTCGTGATTTTAATAGAAGAAAGATATGAATTTACTAAAATTTATCATATATAAAAAATTTAAAAAAGAATTTTATTAACTTATCAGATTATTATTTACAAGAAATTTGTTTTAACTTAGTTAAGCATAATTACTACCAAACTAATATAAATAAATTCATTTGCTATCTTCAATCTGTATAAATACTATTTTTAAATTAATACTTTTTTTCCTTATTGTTCCATCACCATTTTCTATATATTATTTCCTTAAAAAAGGGATTTTCCCAGATATAGATGTACTTATTAAAGCTGTTATTCATACCCTACTTTTGTTATTCGTGCTCCCTTCCCTCCCTTGTAGTAAAACATATTGGACGATCTACAATAATGTTAATAATTTTACCGCGAAAATGAAAATTAAATAACATAAATAAAAGAAATTTTTGAAATGTTCGCATCTTTCTTTTTATTTTCTTTTATTTTCTCTTACCTCGCTTAATGAAGGGGATTATTTTGTGTGGTAGGATCATGAGTCAAATTTGAAGATAACAGTAGCATAATTTCAATCTTACATGTGCATAAAATGAAATATTAAAGAATACATGTGCGTGTTGTTATGAAGTTCTTTGCAGACTGATGGTAAAGAGTGCATTTTCTCACTTTCTAATCAATCCCTTCTAGATAGTTGAGCTAGTTTGTCATTTAACTTTCATTTTGCAACGAATGGTACAATAAAATTAATAAATCGCTTAACGTGGTTGTACAATAGATCATGATTATTACAGGTGAAGGTGTACGAATAATGACCGCCTTGTTTTTAGGTGATTAGGTAGTTTGCTTATTTAAACTAATATGAAAACAAAAACTGAAAATAAAGATCAACCCATTCTTAAGACTAATCATATTAAATGCTGTAAAACCATTTATTTTATTGCCCATAAAAATTTATTAGTTCTGTTGTATCTAAGATGTTGAAGAACATGATAGCGCAGCTACTATTGCATATGAAGGTCTAGTAGGAAAAATTGCAAGTGATCAATATTCTTAATGAAGCTAATAATGGAATTCAGGTCATTTAGGTGGATTACCTAAAGGAATATATTTCTCGTATCCAACATAGAAAGGTTCTAGTTGCTTGGACATTTAACTAATTCAAAATTACTTGCTTATGTATTGAAAGAAATATTATGTACCAAAGCTATTGTTAGACAGACTTTGGCGTAATAAATATGAAGAGTAACGTTAATCTTGATAATTTTGATGATTTCGATGATGAAGGTGAACATCATACACCTCCCAAGATTGTTGTGTCATCATTAACTTTCAAGACCCTTGAAATCAGAACGTACTAAGAGGATTGGAAGAAAAATAGAAAATGGAATTAAATCATGTACTTTAGTGTGGTAAATAAAGATTATCTTGTTATTATTTAATTATATGACGAAATTAAAATCAACCATTTGATAAAGACTACAATTTTATACCATGCAATTATTACTGTTTTCTGTCAATAAACAATTAGAACATTATCTATATTCGTATATTAAAACTTTATCTTTGAAACCTTTTTTTGAAACCCTTAATATGGGCAATATACTCAAATGTTATCTTAGTATTATCGCCGGAGTATTCATACATATCCATAAAAGATTAATTCATATTATATCATATATGATATCATTATATTCATTATGAGTAAAGGAAATAATATGTATTTATGTAAATTACATTGTTTAATGCTGGTGAGACTCTAATATAGAAAATTATTTTTTGTTAATAATTTTTTACTTTTAGTTATAAGCCTGACACTTAAAATTTGATATTTTCACGTGTATTTTTTTTATGAACTAAAGTCTCAGAAAAAGTGGTTTATTTACTTTCCAATCAAATTTATTGCTTTTTTGTGATATAATGAGTTTATAAAAATTAAAATTGATATGTTTTAGGCCATTTCCTTTTGCAATGAAACGACAAATCTCATTATAAAAAAGTAAATCAGAAAATATTAATCCTCTGTAAAAAGTTTTTTCTGTAGATAAACAAATTAAATTATCATATTATCAAGAAGCAAACATGCATGATGGAAAAATAAAACAATATCCTTTTTCTAGAATGAGCGACCCTTATAAAGTGATCCTAATTTCAAATTCAAATTTTGCTTATTAGTTTCTATTTACTTTTTAATGCAAAAAAAAAAGAATAATAAAATTAATTACGAATTAGTATTCCTTCGGTTGGATTGCGTAATTCTGATTCGGCTTTACCTTCCTTTATTTAATTCATAGGGATCTCATTTAATATCTATGACTTTCTGCACCTTAATACAATGTTTTTATGGTTTATTTCTTTCCTTTTGCTTTTTCTTAACATATTTTTTTTTTTTTAACATTGTTTTTTTTTATTTTATATTAAAAAGCAAATAAGCAGAGAATCAGAGGTTAAATAAGAATTACTAACATTATATAGAAATTGCTTAGATAAATAGGCTCAGATAATTTACATTATTGTATCAGAAAAGGAAATTCTCTCAATCTTATACCAATGCTATGATAGTCTTATTTTTAAGATAACCTTGTTAAAGTTACAACTTAGAATTATAAATAGATATCAAGCATCGTATCCTTATTGATTACTCATTACACTAATTAATATTTGTAAGTATACACACCCTATAAAAAATCCATATACGGAAATGATACGATTTATATACAATTATCATACGGTTTTAAAGATTCCGTATAACAATTCCGTATATTTAATACACAATTCATTTTCGAGCATTTTTTCAAAAAAATTTATATATACGGAATGTATACGGAAAAATTAATTTATACGGAATTTTTAAACTTCAATAATTTTATAGTCATTTCGT